>APFE030803210.1:0-10000 GCA_000404065.3 Pinus taeda
ATCAATGGGTTGTAATCCTCGCTTCTAATCTTTACATCAATAAAGCTATTCAAGTTTTCCTCCACATTCTTGTATGTCTGATAATATATGCATTTGTGTGGTCAATATATATTTGGTCCTATATTGTTTATGATTGTAGATCTCTACACTTTGAAGGTATTATGTTGCTTTGACTTTAGAGGGACTCTTTGAAGTGGAGTGGTCAAGGAAAGAGCGGCAAAGATCTATCAGAGAGGAGAAGGAACAAGCAAGGAACCGAGCGAAAGATTGAGGTTGGTATTCTTTTCTCCTCTCCTATCTACTTCTCGTAAAGGAAAATGAAAGTAACTTTAATATGTTTGTTTCTAAGATAGCTACCCGTCTTAGTGGGACTAGAAGCTCTGCATAGACACTAGATTTCCCGATAACAATTGTGATACTTAGCCTGAAACATTGATAAGAAAAATTTACCACATTTGACTCCAAACACTCTCCAAAGAAATGTTAAAATAAAACCTTGGAAAAATAAGACAAAATACATATTTATGCAAAGGATTAGAGGGTTCAAATCTTCCTCCTTTAATAATTATGTTAAGAATCATCCAAACAAAGAATTTAATAGGAACAATAATCAGCAAAAGACTCAGTCACAAACGATATATAGACCAATTGATCTAAATGGTAAGAGAACCAATGAAAAAGAAAGAGAATCATTGAAGTGTTGGGGCTATGGGGAGCCTCTTCTACTTTGAAACTTCCCATATAACGTTAAGCTTAGTCAAACTTTCCACAATATACAAGAAGCTTCCATGGTAAATGATGTGGCTAGAAATATTCACAGAATCAATGCAGCCTAGGAGGATTGACAAGTTAAACATTAATCTATGATGATTGAAATAGAAGGTAACATTCTAAACAAAATTGTGTCAATTTTAATAGACCCATGAGCTACTCTAAGTTATTTCAGTCAAAAAATAATGGACAAATGTAATTTGAACCTAGAAAAAAAAAGTGGTTGGTACAGTTAGAAACTATTGGAATATTCAACAATACTAAGAGGGGGTGAATCAGTATTGTGCACTTTTTAACATTTTAACTTATCAATTAAAAATTAAGGATTAACAACACCATTCAACAATGCATAACATCATAGATAGTACACAAGATATTTGTAGGTGGAAACCATTCCAAGAGAAAACCCACTGAACATTTTTTAATATGTCTTAAATATTACATCAACAGGAAGCTCCAACCTCCAACATTATCTAGAAACAAATGGAAGGATGCTCTAACCCCCTGTTTTTATCAGCTCCAACTGAAAGGATGTGCCAACACCCTATTTTTACCAGCTCCAACTAGATGTATGCTCCAATACCCTGTTAGCATCAATCTACTACCTTAGTACCACCCTGCCACCTTGAAGTGTTCTCAGGATCCAAACTGAAGGAAACTTCAATCTCCACCTTGCACCAACCTACCACCCTTGAGATAAGATAATTGAATAAGATATTTTACGTTCAATACATTACTTAGCCACTACACATGATCATTTCATTACATAAATATTTCTTTTACCACACTATTGCAATGCATTTATTTTTGTCCAACTCTCATAACATTGTCACAATATTGTTGTCAATAGTTTAATACAAAAACCTCTCTGCAATACAAGCCATATCTTTTCCTAATGCTTCAACGTTGTCATACCTCTATTATACATGTCATCAATAAGATATTTGTAATATGAAAACCCTATAATATCCTAGAAGATCTCACTTACTCTCCCCTATAATCATTTTTCACATATCTTTCAAAATAAAGCTCAATGATAGTAAACCCTGACATGTCTCAATAGTGTTCTCACTCAATTCTTTGTTTCAAGATCCTGGTGTTTGCAACATGACAACAACTCCAAACCATAGTTTTGAGCAACATATCAGCAAGCAACAAGAACAATTTATAATCTCAGCACACAATCCTTATTAGTCAACATCATAACCCTATATTCCAAATAATTGTATCAACAGTATCTTTCTCTTTGCCAACTACTTGGTCATGTGTCAACAATCTCATGTATATACACTTGATCAAGCTAAATTTACAGCTCTCCTAACATAATTCAATCAATACATCTTAGTAAAAGTATATTTAAGGAGCTTCAAAAAAATTGATATCAGTAACGTACCAATTTGCAGCATCAAACAACTACCATGGTCTACCTCAATATATCATGTAGTAGAAGTTTTAAATCATGAAGCACTTAGTCAAAAATCATCATTTCAACAAAACCTAAAGAATATCAACCATCATCAACTTGATCTATCAATGAATACTTTGTGGACAACTCAATCAAGCAACTTAGACAACATCACACTCCTCCTCTATCACACCCCATCAACTTGGTCTTTCAAGCCAGATTCAACTTTATCTTCAAACTTGATTATTCCATGAATGCAAACACTTTGTAAGGTCTATTTATATCTAAAAATGTGCTCCTAATCTACCTCAAAACAACCTTTATAGGCCTCTTTATTCTATGGCCAAAATAGTGCTAATGTCATGTGGCCTACACAAAGAAAACTCGACCCTTAATAGACCTTAGTTTGTGATCTTATTTCCTTTTTCTCACTATGGCTTACCCAATCCTACTCAGCCTCCTACTATGACTACTCTTGTCACCTTTGTGTGGCTAAAACTTGGCCTAAGATGGCCCTCAATTACTGCGACTCTCCACAGGTCTATTGTAGCCCTATAATAGATCAGAAGGCTTATCAAATTGGATCCTGAACAGTATTGAAGCCCATTTTTCCCACAAATTTGTGCCTTACAAAATCGACCTAAGGTTGTCCCATATTATCTTCAAGAGTGCTGAAAGATAGCCTCAAAAATGCCTCAAAATAGGATTTTGAACTTCCTCAAAAAGGTATGAAATAATCCTCAGGAAAGGCCTCATAAAGGTCGGAAATAAGACTTAGGAAAGTCCTTAGAAATGTTTGAAATTATCCTCATTATATGCCTTCATGTTTCCCTAACAACGGTATACAAACTAAGCCTACGTTTTATCTTTACCCGACACTTGACCATGAGAAAGATAAGAAATTAAGACCAATAAAAACAGGAGAACTCGGGTTACTTTAGCTCTATGTGATGTCATTTTGCATCATATTGAATTGCACAAAAATGATGAATGAAAAAATGATGCCATTTGAGGGGAACTAAAGCCCTTATTTATACTAAACCAAGGGGGGTCTAGAGGGGGGGATGACTTGCCCTAAAATACCCCAACAATAGGGAGTCAACTTGATCTGAATAAAAAATTAAATTTATAAAAAATGAACTTGTATGGAGATAGAGAGTTTGGATTTTCCAGAGTAATATACAAAAGTTGTCGACATTTCAAATCCCTAAGAGTATCCATCTTAAGGACAATGGTTGAAGAAATAAGATGCAAAATCAAAGGAAAAAATAAATAAATAATCTAAAGAGGTTGACTAAGAAAACCTAAAACCTAAAGTGAAAAGAAATATATTAAATTAATTAAAGAATTTAAAATTATCATAATAAAATATTCCGATTGATATTAAGAATACCTATATTATAATATGAATAGTAAATATAACGAGCTATTGTGTGGGGTGTATCGAGATGAGTGGCAATTGGTTTTTTTTCTAATTCAAATTCATTCGTCTATGTCTTCTAATCTCTACTCCCTCCACATATGGACTCTTTCCCTAACTATTACATATAATATATTTACATAATATTAATATTAATTTTAATGTAAAATTAAATCTATTAATAATTTCTAATTCTTATTACAGTTATTTAAATATAATTAAAATATTGACATATTAATATAAATATGCCTTTAATATAGGTTTTGAATAATACATTAGTCATTATTAATCATACATTCTATATACACTACAACATTACTATAAATCTATCTATAATATATATATAAATATATATATTAGTCATGCTTCGCTAGGGATTATATCATTTGTTCCGTGGTCAAAGTGTATTAACTTCACATTATTTTGTCAAGTTTTTGCAATTTTAACTTAAGTTTCGAGAAAAATGTTGAATATTCTTATCTTCCCTTAAATTTTAAAATAATTTTGTAATTTTCTCAAAATCTTATTTTTAATTTTCAATTGGTTGAATGAGATTTAGTGGGACATAATTCCCCTACTGGAGGGTGTTTTATTTTCAATATTTGTAAGCGTCTAATAATTCATTTTAAAACAAAAATAAAAAGGCTAATTTTGTGAGTGGTTATTCCATCATTGAGTTCTTTGACACTGACACTATTATGCTATTGCTCTACCCAATGATGTCATAACTGACGGGGTTGCAGGATCTTTACATAGGCAAGGGGAGGGGGTTGAACAAATCTCCACAAAGTTGATACATTGTGTAGAGTGCAGAGATGCGGAGAAAAATAAGCTTTCACCTAGCAAAACTAAAAGCCATAATTGTAGCGTCCTATTTCATTGTGCAGAGCTATCCTTGTGCAGATGAAGCTTATCTTTGTTTTAATTTGAAAAAGTTCATTGTGTAGAGCTTTTATTATGTGGAAATTTCATTGAAAACTTTCATTGTGTAGAGGAAGCTTAACATTTATTAAAAAGTATGAACCTAAAAATCATAAATATAAATTACATTACATTACATTATGACTAAATCAAATTTATTAATAAATTTTATCAATTGTTAAAAATAAGTAATATTATTATGAAAGCAAATTCATTCTCATTTATGAATGCATGTAGGGAAGCAGAGTTTGCAAGGGATGTTTAGATTTATTTGTGGGGAGACTTATAATGGGAAGCTTGAATTGTGCAAAGGAAGGCTTCCTGCCGCACAATGAAAGCATCTGACAAGAAAAGTTTCACGTAAAAAACTATAACTAAAAATTATCCATATTAAATAAAATTGTTTAACTTTATGAGAAAATCAAATTATATTAAAATAATAAATGTATATCTTGATGCATGAAATTATTTCTTGTAAATATATAAAATTTAAAAAATATAAATTATAAATTAAATTAAATTAACGTAGTGTAACATAGAGTTCTTATCAATTGCTAAAAATAATTAATATTATTATGAAAGAAAATTCAGTGTCATTTACGAATGGATGAAGGGAAGTCAAAGTTTTAGGGACTATAAATTCATATGTTGATGTCAAAAGTGTTATATTAGTGAGACAAGAAGGTCATTCAAAATTAGACTAAAAGAACATGGTGTGGACATCAAAAATGGCAATGTTTGATCCTCAACCCTGGCTGAGCATTCAGAAACATATAAAAAAAAAAAAAAAATGAGAAAGAAGAATTGTCACCATATATGTTTTGAAGACAATAAGGTTATCACCAAAGAAAACCATAAATATAAACAAAAAATAAGGGAATCCCTTGAAATTATAAAACATCTTCACAATATCAATAAGAATGGGGATTTGGAAGTAAGCAGAAATTAGACTCCCTTACTCTCTCAAGAATATACTCTGTCACCTTTCTCTCCCCGTTAACGTCCATGTCTCCCCTCTCTTGCCCTCTCTCCCTTCCCTTTCTCACTCATTTCTCGCGCCTCCCTTTCCCTCCTTTCCCTTTACCCTTCTAAATCTATTTCATCATCCTCCTTAAAATTAATCTCTTCTCATAAAAATTTAACTCCCCCTCCTTTCCGATTTTCATTTAAATTCCCTCCTTTTTAATCATTTAACTCCTTTTATTATATCCTCCCTTATCATACTATTAATTAGAATTATTATGATTCCATAGATTAATAATATTCGCTTTATTATTAGTAGCATTAATTATCTTGTTAATAGTAGTAATAAACATTATTACTATTAACATTATAATTAATACTAATAATACAATATTATTATTATTATTACTATTGTTGTCAATGATTATTCCTAATAAATTTTCTTTTAATAATAATAATTAATAATAGTTATTATTATTTTATTAAAATACAATTTTATAAATTTAACTAAATTTAATTTATAAATTAACTAAAAATGTATATATATTAAAATTTTTAAAATTATATTACTAATTTCTAATAATAATAAAATAAAAAATAAAAAATTTAACCATAATAAATAATGCATTTCATGCTTTCTCATTTATTTAGGTTGGGTCTGCTGGGCAGTTCTTTTCTTTCACCTTTTCTTCTTTCCTCCTATTTATCTCATCTTTTCTCTTTTCTTCTTTGCGGGTTTTTTCCTGATCATGAGTGATGATATTGACTCAAAGCGTCAAAACTCAAAAATGAATTTTGTGAATGCTCTGAGATCTCAAAACCCTCAAAATCCTCATCACAAAAATCTCCAAACTCTGATTAATGTTTGTAGATGAATTTTGTGAATGCTCTGAGATCTCAAAACCCTCAAAATCCTCACCACAAAAATCTCCAAACTCTGATTAATGTTTGATTCTACAGAGCTTTTATTGTGCAGAGTAACCTTCTTCCGCACAGTGAAAGCTCTGCACAAGAAAAGTTATGCTTAGAAACTATAAACCAAAAAATCATAAATATAAATTAAATTAATTTAACTTTATGACCAAATCAATTTTATTTAATAATAAATTTTATCCTCCGCACAATGAAAGCATTCATTAAAAAACTATAACCCTAAAAATCATAAATATAAATTAAATTAAATTAACTTATCTTAGTGTACCACAATTTTCTTATCAATTGCTAAAAATAATTAATATTATTATGAAAACAAATTTAGTGTCATTTATGAATGCATGCGGGGAAGTGAGAGTTGCAGGATTAATGTTTCATTGTCTGGAGCTTCCTTGTGTGAAACTTTCATTGTGCAAAGGAAGTTTCATCCGCTCAAGGAAAGTCCCACTTAAAAAACTATAAACCTAAAAACCAGAAATTAAAATTAAAATAATTTAAATCAATGACCAAATCAAATTTATTTAGTAATAAATTGTATCCTTCGCATAAAGAAAGCTTTCACTAAAAAATTATAAACCTAAAAATTGTAAATATAAATTAAATTAATTTAACTTTATGACCAAATCAAATTAATTTAATAATAAATTTTATCAATTGCTAAAAATATTTAATATTATTATGAAAGCAAACTCAATGTCATTTATAAATCCATGCAGGGAAAGAGTTGCAGGGATCAATGTTTTATTGTGTGGAGCTTCCTTGTACAGAGCTTTCATTGTGCAAAGGAAGCTTATCTTTGTTTTAATTTGAAGTTCATGGTGTGGAACTTTCAATGAAAGCTTTCATTGTGCAAAGGGAGCTTCCTCCAGACAATGAAAGCTTTCATTAAAGAACTATAAACCTAAAAATCATAAATATAAATTAAATTCATTTAACTTTATGACCAAATAAAATTTATTTAATAATAAACTTAAGTAATTGCTAAAAACAATTAATATTATTATGATAGCATTTTCAGTGTCAATTATAAATGCATTTAGGAAAGCCAAAGTTGCAAGGATCAATGTTTCATTTCCTTTGTGCGGAACTTACAATGAAAGTTTTCATTGTGCAAAGAAAGGTTCCTCTACACAATGAAAGTTCCCCACAAAAAAAACTCCGCTTAAAAACTATAAACCTAAAAATCGTAAACGTAAATTAAATTAAATTAATTTAACTTTATTGCCAAATCAAATTTATTTAATAATAAATTTTATCAATTGCTAAAAGCAATTAATATTATTGTGAAAGCAAATTCAGTGTCATTTATGAATGCATGTAGGGAAGCTTACAATGAAATTTTTTATTGTGCAGAGGAAGCTTCCTCCACACAAGAAAATATCCACATAATGAAACATTAACTATGACCAAATCAAATTTATTTAATAATATTTTTTATCGATTTTTTAAAATAGGAGGGACTTGTGATACAATAAATTATTTTTCTGAAGTTGAAGCAAGATCTCATAATACATTGAACTATGGGTTTTATTTTTCAAAGTGATGTGAAAAGTCCATATTTCATTTTGTAATAGTCAATGCTAAATTAGTCTTTGTAATTAATTTAGTTATACATGTGTACATTTTATTTTCTTAAAACAAATAAGAATTTAAAAAACTCGTGCTAGACCCTGTATATACCTATTCCCTTTGCACATATATAAAATGCTATCAAAGTTTCAAATATGTATTTAATAATTGATTATTTAACTTGTCAAATTGCATGTGGAAAATATACATTGTTTTTGTGATCATAATAATATAATGAATGCATGCAGGGAAGCCAAAGTTGTAGGGATCGATGTTTTATTGTGCGGAGATTTCTTGTGTGAAGTTTTCTTGTGCAAAGCTTTAGTTGTGTGGAGCTTACAATGATAGCTTTCATTGTACGGAGGAAGCTTCCTCTACATAGTGAAAGTTTCGCACAACGAAACAATGACTATGACCAAATCAAATTTAACTTTAACTTTATGACCAAACCAAATTCATTTATTAATCAATTTTATCAATTTCTATGAGAAACGTGCATCGAAAATTATTGTCATTGTGCAAAGTGTGTAAGTGTAGAGGAATATTTCATTGTGATTCTTTAAAATCATTAGCATAAATTAAATTAAATTAAATTAAATTTATGACCAAATCAAATTTATTTAATAATAAATTTTATCAATTGCTAAAAACAATTAATATTACTATGAAAGCAAATTCGATGTCATTTATGAATGCATGCATGGAACCCAAAGTTGCAAGGATCAATGTTTCATTGTGTAGAGATTTCTTGTGTGAAGCTTTCATTGTGCAGAGTTTACAATGAAATATTTCATTATGCAGAGAAAGCTTCCTCCACATAGTGAAGGTTACACACAAGGAAAACTTTGATTAAAAAACCATAAACCTAAAAATCATAAATGTAAATTAAATTAATTTAACTTTATGACCAAATCATATCAATTTTATCAATTGCTAATTATGCAGAGCTTCCTTGTGCGAAGCTTACAATGAAAGCTTTCATTGTGCAGAGAAAGCTTCCTCCACATAGTGAAAGCTCCACACAATGAAACATTGACTATGACCAAATCAAATTTATCTAATAATAAATTTTATCAATTTCTAAAAACGGCAAAGATTTATGATACAATAAATTATTTTGTTAAAGTTGAAAGAAGAAACTCATAATACATTAAACTATGGATTTTATTTTTCAAAATGTTGTGAAAAACTCCATATTTCATTTTGCAATAGTCAATACTAAATTAGTCTTTATAGTTAATTTAGTTATACATATTTCTTTTGTTATCATAATCATTTAATGAATGCATGCAGGGAAGCGAGAGTTGCAGGGATCAATGTTTCATTGTGCGGAGGAGATCACAATGAAAGCTTTCATTATGTGGAGCTTACAATGAAAGCTTTCATTGTGCAAAGGAAACTTCCTTCGCATAGTGAAATCGCTGCATAATAAAAAATTGACTTTGACCAAATCAAATTTAACTTTATGACCAAAACAAATTTATTTACTAATAGATTTTACCAATTTCTATGAGAAAAAGCAAATCGAAAACAATTTTCATTATGATATGTCATTGTGCGGAGTGCAGAAGTGTGGAGGAAGCTTTCATTGTGCCTCTTCTGCACACCACACAACCTTAAACAATTAATTAGTGGTAGAGGCAGAGATGATTACGTTGTGTTGCGGTTATTACTCTTATTAATATTTAGATTATAGATATTATTGAATATTAATAGAATATATTATGATAATTTAGGTTAATATTTTTTAGAGATTGTTTTAATTAATTCAATTGTAATTTCCTTTCACTTTAGGTTTGGGTTTTCTCAGCCAACCTATTTAGTTGTTTCTTTCTTTCTTTCTTTCCTTTTTTTTTTTTTTAATTTCCTTCGCTTTTACCTCTTCTTTATTTAACCATTGTCTTGACGATGGATCCTCTTAAGAAGTTGAAACATTGACAACTTCCGTATAATTAAATTAATTAAAGAAGTTTCTAAAAATATTAACCTAATTATCATAATAAAATATTCTATTAATA
>APFE030803220.1:0-15547 GCA_000404065.3 Pinus taeda
ATCAAGCAGCCAGTCATTTTTCCAGGAAGCAAGTGAAGTGTTAAACAAATCTTCATTTACTCCAATGTTACATTGTGCCTCAATATAGTGAGCGGATTTAGGTGCTTTACCTTTTGTCTGTATCATCATTTTTACCTTTCTGTTGGTTTCTTCTCTGCTCAATTTTGTCCCATGGTAGCTTGCATGTAGAGGCATCATGTGATCCATTTCTTTTGCAGCGAATACAATGTAAATCTGCCTTTTCTGCTTGAGGATGTCTGCCCCCCCTTCCTCTGAAGTATCTTCCTCTTCCTCTTCGTCCACCTCTTCCTCTTGTAGAATCTTGAGCAGGATATTTTTCTTTATTAGCCATGCATACAGTCTCTTCAGAAGATTCAGGGACTGTCTTCTTTCCAAAGGCTTTTTCCCTTTCAGCAAACTTTTTCACAAGAGATTCAAAGGTTATATCCTTAAGATTTCCATTTGCTTGCAAAGACTCAAGATAATTGGAGTATGTAGGATACAATGCCTTGAGAAAAGCAATAAGAGAGATATCCAGCTCAACTTTAGTGGATTTGATATCATGCATTAAAGACTTTATTTCAGATGCAAGAGCAAGAGGATCATTATTTTGCAGTTCAAGAGTGAAGAGTTTAATCATAAGTTGGACGACTTCAAGTGCAGAATGTGAGTCATAGAGTTCTTTCAGCTTTTGTAAAGCTTCGAAGGAAGTTGAATATGATGAAATGTGGCGATTCACCTCCTTATTTACAGATTTTGCTATTAATGCATATGCTTTGTTGTTCTTGTTTTCCCAAATGGCAAGCTCTTTGTCTGAGGTAGGCTTTTTTGGGTCACTGTCTCCTTCTCCGACACACACTCCTTTCCACAACTCATTGAAGATGAGGGTGTGTTGTATCATCGGGGACCAATCAGGATAGTTATCCTTGCCAGTGAGAACTATTCCCACCATAGAGATGATTGAATGCATTCTGTAAAAGATTACTTCTGCTGATAGAAAAAGTACTTCTGCTGATTAAAAAATACTTTATGCACTATGTTTCTTCAAATCCTTCCAATGTTTGATATCAATATTATATACATATCACTTCAATCATTTTAATGCTCTAACTTTAGGACGCAACAGGATAACATTACCAGAAACTATCCACCATTCAAATGATTTGAATGAGAGAAAAAAAATAGCCTTTGGCACTTGACAAAACAACGCTTTGAAACTTGACAAAACAGCGCTCTGGCACTTGACAAAACAACGCTTTGAAACAACACTTATCAAGCTAGACAAGTGTAAATTACTGCAAATATATTGAATGATTATGTAATCACCGCAGCACCAAGCTTGTGCGTTAACCCTTTGTCGACTCAGAAGCATCAAAAGCTTGTATGTAGCTTTGCTGGCTCTTCAACGTACCATATAAAGCATATAAAAATATTTCTAAACAAAAATTCTTGTCGACAGAATCTCTAAAATATTACCTCATTGAAACCTACAAGAATGGTCAATGATCAATGTTCGGTGGTATTGTTTGCCGGCTACAACGTTTCTGGAACAGATACTGGCCTTTCGGGCGGAGACAGCTCAAGATTACAGTGATCGAATTTTCTCGGATTCTATCAGACACCACCGTGGCTCCGACGCAGACTCTGAATGATAAGGAGTATCAGCGTCTGAGGGATTACGTTGTTGCGATCATCAGGAAAATTAGGGTTGAGTGTGGAGGTTCTAATGTTCAGTTTGCTGTGAATCCTGAAGATGGTGCGGTTATGGTGCTTTAAAAATACCAAGTTACAATGGCTCTATCATTGTAATGGGTATAAAAAAAAATAGGATTACAAGGCCATGACCACGAATCCGCTGCGAAAGTCAGATAAATACATCGTTTCAAAGCTTAACCGATCAGGAGTTCAGCACGGACAAGAGGGAGGACTAACTATATACAACGTTTCAGCGAAAGCGTCCTTCAATGAAAATTTTTAAAAAATAATACCTCTCAATTGAATTGAATAACGCTGCAAGAAGGCCGCCGGGCAACGCTCAATGGACAGATGTGTTTCTCAGTTATGGCAGAGGAAGTGGATTATGGGACAGAGGAGTTACAAGGCATGCTTAAAAAAGAACCTGGGACCTGTGCTCTGATACCATGTCAGGCCAGGAGTAACTCCAGAAAAACTGATACGTTTATTCCATTAGGTAGCTATTTGTTATATACATGAATGTGACTACTCAGTTCATCTTCTTGATGACTGTTCACATTCAAATTCTCCCAATCACAGAGGATTAGGTGTCAACACTCATCACAGAGATCCAAAGGCTGGAATCTTGTATCTTGTAAGGAAGTGTTGTTGGTTTCCTGGTGTAATATCATAGTGTTGGGTGATCTAAGATTTTCATGAGGTGAAGAAGGTCTTTCATGTTGAGAAGATGATGTTGGGTTAGAACAATTGGTTGTAATCCTCTTTGCTATTCTTGATATTAATAAAGCTATTCAAATTTTCCTCCACATTCTTGTATCTTTGATGATATATGCATTTGTGTAGTCAATACATATGGTCTTGTATTGTTTATGATTGTAGATCTATGTTCTTCGATAGTATTATGCTGCTTTGATTCCATAGGTGATCTTTGAAGCTGGGTAGACGAAGAAGGAGTGGCGAAGATCTATCAGAAGGGAGAGGAATCAAGTAAGGAACCAATCGCAAGACTGAGGTTGGTGTCTTTTTTCCCCTCTTATCTACTTCTCATAAAGGAAATCATAAGTGGTTTTAGTTTGTTTGTTTCTAAGATAGCTACTAGTCTTAGTGGGACTAGAAGCTCCAAGTGGACACTAGATTTCCCGATAACAAAATGGCGACTCCGCTGGGGAGCGAATAGATTGTTTGCTTGTCTATATTTGTTTGTTTTATAAACTTACAGACGGAAACTGAAGTCAAGCCAGCTAGCCTTCGAACTGCATTTGCTATGCAAGTACAAAGTAGATCAATGCTGCTTTAGTCTATCTCTGGGTTTTGTTTATAAACTGAACGATCAATTTTCAAACATTCTAATTGCCCTGGTGATGGCTCTAGTAACCTCATTAGATCAGCCCCTATGATTTATAATTACTGAACATCACTTGCTCGGCCTAAATCCCTGAAATGAGCTGCAAACTGTGACCAAGAACCAAGTTGAAGTCTCGTCCCTGGACCATCACACCTTCTACTCTTGGGAATTTGGATGCATCGCACCTCCCGTGTGCAATAGGTGTGCTGCATCGCACTTTCCCTATGTTACAGGTGCGCTGATCTGACAAGGCCTCTTCCGCTTCCATATTTCGGTTTTTTGTTCACTCTCTTCAGCTTTATTCAGGAGTTTTTCTATTTGTGATCAGTACACCTATGTGGAAACCCCCTTCCTTTCCATATTTCCACCTCCATTGTGCAAAGAACTGTGAATGTTTTTGTGTATTTTGTGCCATTTTCAGTTCTCTTTTATGAAGAAGTAGCGTAATCGAACTGTCGTTTCTTGATTTGGAAGTGTCACAAGTGTCATTTTTAGTCATAGAAGAGAATCCTATTGTTCTGGATCGTCGATTATACTGTTACTCTTGTATTTTATTTGAATTAGTAAGTTTTCAAGTGTCGAAAACAATTTTTAATTTGAAATCGCAAAGTGTCGTCATTATCTTCCTTTCGTATTTTGAAGAAAAATTGTTAGTACTGTCAATTTGAAAAGATAATTCAGATTTGTACTTAGCATTCTTTTTGTCATCCACACATTAAGAAGGCTAAAAACAAATACATGCATGTGCATTTGCATTTAGACTACTTGTTGGTTTGATTTAGGACAGTGCATCTAGTGTGTGCTCTATGCTCTATGTGAAAGAATCTAATTTCTCTTTCCTTAGTAGCTAGGATTTTCATTGCCAAAAGAAGATTAAACAATTGTTTATCATCTTAGACTGCATTTTAGGAATTATATATCTGCATCACATGGTGAACATGAAAGGAAAATTTCTTAAGCAAGATCAACTGTAAAATAAATTCAATGAACATAAAAACGCTTTGGAACCTAACGCACAACATTTAGAAGTCTAGGCTAGAGACATATTCCCACGTCGTAAAGCCTAGTAACTATTGCTTCATTGTTGGTTGGGTGATTCCTCCTCTTTGAGACGACAAGTGCCAGTACGGACTTGTGCTCCCACATACCGTCAAGTATATATTGGGAGACAACAATAGGCTATATCCTTTATCCTTAGGAAGTCGTGTTTGTCGCCCTATCGATCGCAATGCACTGAACACAACATTCGGGAAGATTGACTGCCGTACCGTAAAAGGTATTCTGCAGTTTTGCGATTGGTTTGGTAATCCCTCTATCTAGATTTCCATAGTAGTCTCTTTCATTCCTTTTCAAAATCCTTAAAATAAAAGGTCCATCTAAGCACTTGTCACTTCAGGCTCATTAAAAATCGAAGGCGACTAGAGCCATCTTTTGTTTTTTCTCGACTCTTAAAAATTGAAAAAACAAGTTGTCTTAAAGCATCTAAAATTTATTTTAATCGGAATAATATCGCTATTCCCACATTGGTCTTTAGGTTGAGGAAAATGGAGTTTACCAACCAAGGATTTCCCCTTTGAGGAAATCCTAGTCCTTTCTCCTCTTCGGGAGATGTTGGTGCACCTCATATGGCCACATTGTCACTTCCAAGATTGACGATTGGTTTGCCAATATGGCTCTTGTAGACCTCCATCGTTTAGAACACCATGATTCCTAAGTAATCAAGTCAAAAACTAGATGATACTAGAGTTACCCACCAACCTTCTATTTTGTCCGTCTTTCCCTCTCCTCCTTCCTCTTCGCTTGATGAAGCTGGTAAAGTTGAAAATCAAGTAACTAAGAAGGAGAAGAAAGGGAAGGAGAAGAAGGAAAAGAAGAAGAAGGAGCCAGAGGCAAAAAGGGGCAATCGTGCATCGTCTAGCGAAAATCCACACATTGCACCATCCAAGCCTAAATCTCCATGTGTCATTTGCAAAGGAGACCACTATCATCGAGATTGTCCTTACATCCATCGGATCTTAAGGGACTGGTCTCCTCGTTTGCACAATCCGGTGTCATCAACCTCTGTTCGTGTTGAAAGTACATCGTCAACTAGTGAAAGCGAAGTATCTGGACATAAAATGAAATGTAAATTTCCTTGTAAACTGTGTGAAGGAGATCATGTCGTCCACCGTTGTCCCTTCCTAGATGAAGCTAAAAGAATTTTGGATAATCGTCCTGCTTCACCGCTATGGCTTCCTCCTAGATATAAGAAACTCTTGTTGAGTCCATCACTGATTGAAAATCCGATTGACACGCCATTGTAGTCAGTCGAAGCATTTATCATTGAAGATAAACCCTCTGAATCCACACCAGACGAAAGTCAAAAGGTCGAGACAACAGTTGACCCAATCTTGCCTTCAGAAGTTCCATCTTCAGATGATACAGTCACTGAAGAGTGTGAGAAAAACATCGTTCAAATTCTTTTCGTAAACATAGACTCAGATGAACATGGGGGCAATCTACCCATTCCTTTACCACAGGAAGGAAGTTCGTTAGAGTCGTATCCAGCCGTCTATTCGGTCCCACCTTCAAGCAACCTAGTCATTTCCTTCGATTGGAATCTACTAGGTAGACCCCGTTTACCAGCTAGTGTACCATTTTGAATCATTGTACAAGCTTACAGAATGGTCATGGCTAGTACCATCATAGATGAAGGGGCTTCTGTGAGTATCTTTTCCTCAAATTCTTGGAAAGCGCTTGGTTCGCCATCGCTTCTACCTGAAATGAGAAATCTGATAGGCTTCGACAAAGGAACCAGTCGACCGTTAGGGATCCTTCCCAATGTGCCTATTACTTTGAGGAGGAAAACCATTTTTATGAACGTAATGGTAGTCCAAGGACCTCTAGAATATAATCTACTCCTTGGGCACGACTATATATATAGCATGGGAGCAATTGTCTCCTCACTCTTTAGAGTAATGTGTTTTCCGCATGAAGGCCGAGTGGTCCAACTCGTAGACCAACTTTCGTTCCCTGGCTCACACATAGCTAGTAGTCAAATTCCAGACGTAAATGGTCTTTTCATGCCATGAATATCTCATCAATCTCCAATCTATCCACCTGAAGAACGCAAGTAATTCGGGAGGACATGAATGAAACCCAGGGGGCATGCATCCTGGCCTATTCCAGTAGGGAAACTCTAGGTATAGAGTAAGTTTTCGCGAAGGATATATGATTGGTTCGACACCCGTCCGTATCGGAAAATGGGATTAGACTGGAATAATATTCCCTCATCAAGGTTAGGTGATTGGAAATAGAGTCACCTTTGTCCAAATGGACTGATCCGAGGAAGTATTTCTGTTTGCTATGTGGATGGAGACTATCTTGCAAATGAAAGAACTTCTATATGGTAGCCTGGAAACTTATTTCACTATACCTAGGGGCATGTGAACCTTTTGTGAGCAAGTGAAAAGCGACCAGCGTAACGCTAACTGTAATTCCACTAACTTCAACTGCTTAAGTTGGGTGAGTGGTCAAATCGACCATTCGCCTTCATAGGGGCCAAATGGCACCGGCAAAGTAAAGGAAAAATTTTCCTACCTGACCTTAGTAGTTAACTAACCCATAGGATAGTAGTTGGTCGTTCCTAGCTTGCATGCAAAAGGATGCAGAGCAAAGCTTCGAAAGGTGCAAGCTCCATAAAAAATGGAATCTATAGATGAGATGTCTTTATTATATGACTGGCACGAGCATTTTTTATGTGAAGTTCAAGCTCATTAAAAATTAAACCCAGGCAATGAGCAAATGTTTCCCCCAGAGTTTAAGCTCATTAAGAAATGAACCAATCTCTGGTAAATAATCACTGTGAATGCATTATCATCAGCTTTTGAGCCTTGGTCGTGTTCTCATCATCACCTCCACTCTGTTTTAGCTGATCATATGCCTCCATTTGATTGTTTACCCTTTTGAGGAACATCTATGACAATTGATCTTGTTATCCATCCTTGTGACACTTCCGTGATTGGAAAATTCCAAACCTTACTTGGAATCAGCTGCTACCCGAAATTATCACTCATTCCTCAAAAAACGAGTCTCCTTTAAGCTCTTTTCATTTGAGTCATAAAATATGAAAAGATTGCCGAGAGATTGGCCTCTCCAGCTCATTAAAGCTAACGGAAGTTCTATCCCTCCTCTAGATTTTAATCTTTTTGGGCCTGAGAGATTATTACACAAAAAGATCGAGCGCTTGTCTTGTTCAGCTTGTTAAAACTATCAAAAATTCATCCCTTTCATATTATTTTATACTTTTTCGGACATAAGTGATTGTATGATGAAAAAGGATTATGGGAGTTTCCTTTCCATCCCTTTTTAGACTCTATAAAATTGAAAAAGGACCGAGTTATCATTGTCGTTAAACTCGTTAAAATCAATAGCAACAAACTTGTCCAAATGGACGAGAATGAGTTTCACTGCCGCTAGGCTCATTAAAACAGAGCGATGGGTTCGCCCGAAGGGCGGATTATAGAACAAGCATATGCTATCCTCCTCAAGCTTGATAAAAATAAAGAGGTACTGGTTAGCAATGACTGGGGAAAATTGGGAAGAAAACTTGAAGAAACTTTATTGGTAGCAAGTCGCTCTTGAACATGACACTTTCACTCCACGTCCGAGTCAGGTTGGGTTATTCCATTCATCGGTCATATCACCATTGGTCCATTGTACCATCCATCTTTCGGGTTAACGCTACCAATCCATTTCAGTGTCGCCAGTATGTTCAAGAGAATTCGCTCAGGGAATTCACCTGTGTCTCATCCGCTGCAATACATTTACGCTCCATTCTTTCATGACTGCCACCCTGAACCTTGTATCATCAGATTGTTTTCACCTCCAAAATCATTTGCTCCGTTCTGCGTCGTAGATGTGGGATTCATTAAGGCCCTCCTACAACGGGTCACTTCTTGTTGACATCAGCTCAATATCCAAGAAGTCGACCTAGGAACAACCCTTTCAGTACTTTGAAGCTTGCATGCCTCAATGGAAAGTTTCTCACTTCCGGTGATAGGTTTACATCAATGGCCTTCGACCGAAATATTTTGCGTGGTGTTCGACGCCAAGTCCTTTTTTCACACCACGCGAATTGTACTGTAGTACCTTGAGGGTCATCATCATTATCGGTGATTCCTCTCGCTCCTGTTAACAGCTTACATCATTGGCTGGTAATCAGGCGATGTCTTTCCATGTTGGACTCCAGAACATCTTTCACATGGATCGACTTGTACTCCGAGTGAAGATCGAGTTTGAAGACCCCGGATCTAGTTTCATCCATCCGAGCTGCGATATATTCAGGAATATAAAGACATCAAATGTACATCATTGCCGAACAGATGATCATCTGAATCGAACGATGATGACTCCGTCTGAATCATCAGTCTCCTACACAGATGGTTGTCTGTCCTATGTACATGAAAATGAATTTATAAAGCTGAGCATGGGAATGCCCACCTCAGCTAGATCATGAAAAAATATTATGAAGATAATGTATTGTATTATATCTTATTACAGGTCGCCTTCCAGCTCAAAAAAAATTTAGATCCTCATGATAAAGCATTTCTCCCGACATCAAAAGATTAACGACTTCATGCTTTATGGGGCAACTGTTATAGACATTTTTGGACGCTGCAACCCCAATCATACATGTCCATAAACCAAGGGCTTCTAAGTCCGTAAAAGTGTTGCTTCACACCCTAAAGGAACAAGGTCAACTGATTACATCATCTCCCAGAGGTTCTCCATGGAAAACTGCTTAGAACTGGTCAAAACTAGACCATACAGGCTACCCAGTGCAGAGGGTGCAATGCATCTTACCTGCTCAGTGTAAAGGGTGCAATGCATACTGGAAATCCCTTATGTAGGGTGTGATGGGTGAGAGTAGACAAATGGCAGAGACAGTTTGCAAGGTGGATGATCATGGAATCTTCCAGAAACTTTTCGTGTGACACTTGCCTCTCTGAATTTGCCCAAGGATGAGTAAGAGATCATCAATCTCTAAAAGGAATCAAGAACTATCAGAGAGAGGACACTAATAAAAATCCCAAAAGCTGACTCACCCCCCTACAATCATCTATATATGAATCCCTCATCACAGAGATCCAGAGGTTGGAATCTTGTATCTTGTAAGGAAGTGTTGTTGGTTTCCTGGTGTAATATCATAGTGTTGGGTGATCTAAGCTTTTCATGAGGTGAAGAAGGGCTTTCATGCTAAGAGGATGATTCTGGTTTAGAACAATTGGTTGTAATCCTCTTTGCTATTATTGATATTAATAAAGCTATTCAAGTTTTCCTCCACATTCTTCTATGTTTGATGATATATGCATTTGTGTAGTCAATACATATCTGGTCCTGTATTGTTTATGCTTGTAGATCTCTGTTCTTCGATAGTATTATGCTGATTTGATTCCACAGGTGCTCTTTGAAGCTAGGTAGATGAATAAGGAGTGGCGAAGATCTATCAGAAGGGAGAGGAATCAAGCAAGGAACTAATCGCAAGACTAAGGATGGTGTCTTTTGTTCCCCTCTTATCTACTTCTCATAAAGGAAATCGAAAGTGGTTTTAGTTTGTTTGTTTCTAAGATAGCTACCAGTCTTAGTGGGACTAGGAGCTCTGAGTGGACACTAGATTTCCTGATAACAGGTATCCACTAATAGGATCAAATGGAAACCAAGGTACTGCACTAATCCCAATGTGTGATAGTGTAAGTTGATGTCGAACACAAGGGAAACCACTCAGTCAAAGACCCATGATACTGATCGATGCTGAGCACAAAGTGACATATCAATAATGAAAATAGGGCCAGGGTGTGGCTCTAGGCCTATCCTCAAAGCAAGATGTTGTCGTTGATAAGGACAAGACCTACGAGAAAGAAGTCAGTGGAGACCTTCTCAAACTGGCACAAGTAAAGGACCAATATAACTGATGTGATGATAGACAAGATACTAACAACCAAGGATGGCCGGCTAAAAAATGAGTCAAGAGACACCACAAAGAGGCCGACTTAGGCTAACTTCCCTTAAACAAAATCATGACTCAATGTGGCTATGTGGTAGCATATGATGACTCTGTATAAGTTTGTCATGTAGGAGGCATGAACGAACCCTCCATATGATTGGCAGAGATAACCAATCAGGGGAGAACTAACTCAATAACAAGGTTAGGGCATACCTAAGTCAAACTAAATCCCGCCCAAATGGAGGAGACTTTGTTTTGAGTGCTTTGTTCAAGGCCGACACGATTGAATCTAGCTGCGAACAATAAGTGGAAATATTGTCTCGTTCCCGCTCTTTTTTGGAATATATAATTTTTTTGTTTTTTTCTTTAAGCTAGAAAAGAATAAAAGAATTCTATAGTACAGTGGAAAGAACGAGTGTCGGTGAAACAGATGACCTAGTTCCTGGGATTGGAACAATCCTATGCTCAATGCAGGGAGGTTAAAACTAGTCAAAGACACTCAAAGATGTGTTCCTTCCACGGGTCAAGGTGTGTCAAGTTGCAGAAGTCAAAGAATTGCAAGTTTGATTTTGCAGACATCCTGGTCAAAATTTGGCTTAAACATGAGTCCAAGTGAAGCCGACTCAAGGCCAAAAGGTGCAAATTGTCAAAATGCAATGTAGTAGTACAACTCAACACAAAGAAGCCTCTAGGATATAAGACCAGAATGAAGCAAAGAAGCAAAGCGGAATGAGTCTTCAATGCATAAGTCATGGCGGGACTACAAAGGACTCCCGAGCCTACTCAAATTGAAGCAGCATGGGCAGCAAATGTCAGTGAGGTTCTATCTATGATGCTCATGAAAAGGATGGCTCTACCATCGTGTCATGATTTAAAAATCGGCAAGTGAATATGGTTTACGAACCATAACATGATCGGATTGAACCTACAGCATTGTATCAACAAATGGAGGTTAGTATGCAAAATGCAACGGAAAATGGCTTCCCTAACCTATATGCCAGTGAGACAATGATACCTGCCATGACGGTCAGCAGTCATGGAACCATCTTGAAACTGTTGAAAAAGTGTCCAAATTGTCCTGAAAATCAAACCATTCTCGACATTCCAAGCTCCCAAGTTAAAAGTTACATGATACAAAACAAAATCAAGTTTTAAAAAAATTTGACATTTTGAAAGCTTATAAAATAGTTTTTTGAATCACCATTATCGCCGTTTGAGTTGAGAGCACAAGGAGTGAAGAAAAAGAAGCAAGCTTTTCCATTTGTCGAATTCGGCCGTTCAAATCTTCCCAAAATCACCTTGTAACCTTTAAACTTATCATGCATTCATTTGTGATTGGTTTTAAAATTTTTACTTCAAATTTCACTGTTGAATTTATGTCAAAAAATTTGTCGCGGTGTATACGTGAGTTGGCTATGTGAAACCCATGTATACGCAGGCCCTAGATATGACTGTGTATGAAACGGAACCATGTATACGCCGTGAAAACTTCAAAACAAAAATCTAATACTCCAAACTTATTTTTTCTTCAGGATGCCAGTCGCTTGGAGGGAAAGAGAGCATGCCACAGTGGATGATGAGGTTATGAACAATCCTCAGGCCTTGGATGCCTTAAGAGGATGTAGTTTGCCAAATTTCTTCAAAATGCCAAACATGAAAGCAAACACTCATTTGCTCGAAATGCTCATTCACTACTAGAGCATCGAGGATGACTCATTCATGATTGATCAAATGCCACTCAAGATAGAGATTGAGCATATTTATTTTATCACAGGCCTTTCTCGGAGGGGAGAGGTAGTACATTCCACTGGCATATCATGAGGTAGTCTCTCTATCGAGGACTACGTGCATATATATTTCTCGAGTCATCCAGAAAAGGTTGGAAGTCAAATTCCAATCAAGCACGTGGAGATTTTATCATTGAGGATCATCCTATTCACTATACCCAGAGTGAACCGATTAACTTCCTTACACCAGGCTTCACAACATGCCATGAGATTGGCGGTAGATTGTCTCACCACAATATTTGATTGGTGTACTCCTCTTCTCGCCAACTTGAAGAGCCATCTCACATCTATCAAAAAGGGCGAGACCAAAAACTTCGAGTATGGAATTATTTTGTGCTCTTTCTTCTTTGAGAGGATCCCAGCACTCCACCCTAGAGCATCAGTTTCGATCAGCACCCCACGAGATCCACGGATGGGCAGGTGGGTTGACCTGATGAAATGACTAGGAGGTGGGGATGTTCCACGGAGTGTTTTCAGTGATGATTTCTTCTCCTGGTGGGAGCAGCAGATCATCGCAGTGGATGATTACCCTTATGCTGGCTTGGAATTTCGAGGAGATAATATAGGATATTATAGGTAACAAATGTTTTTTATTTTATGGTTTTATGATTTTTTATGATTTTTCAAATATAAAAATGAACTTTGAAATTTTTTTTTGATAGGATTCAAATGACTAATATGATGATCATGTTCTAGATATTGGGCCAGTATGCCCAGATGGGTTCCCAAGGCATGAACGTCGCGACTAAGGTGCCGAAGAGGTGGTTGCCGATACAGAGTGACTCCTACACATAGTTCAGTGGCACTTGATGAGACTAACTCACCAAGTACTGATGGAAGTTGTAAAGGATATCCCTATAGACATGCAACATCATGTGGTTGGTATGCCACGATACTAGGTTCACACTCTTAGGCGTCTGGCCAAAGCAGTAGTCGCATACTTAGCCGCTCATCCTGAGCTGGGGCATTAGATGTATTAGACATGATTATTGGCATTTGAGTCTCAATTTTTGTAATTATTTTGGACACACTTATGTACACTTGAGATATTTTATGATATATATATATTCAACTTTTTGATGCTTGATTTTATTGTGATGAATGAATGATGTGCCAGTGTAAATCTTGATTAGTGATATAATCTGCTAACCAATTATGAGATCTTGGAATGTGAAAATAATTAATGCAAGTAAATGACCTTTGCAACAACCTCACCCTTAAATACTAGTGATATAAACATGGATCCCTTACCCGATAAATGTTATTCAATTGTGACACTATCAGTTGTGAATCAAGATAGACTACCAATGAATCGATTCCATAAGAAATTGCTTCAGATAGTAAATTAATGACGACAGTATACTCAACCATATTATTTGGAGTGGGACCAATGCATACTTCCCTTGACACCATCAACTAACCAGTTGGATAGTGGATTATCGAAGCTATGGAAGCGAGTTTCCAAGTGTGCTGACTATTACCATCAGTGAATCCAAAATAGACCAAGTCATCCATCAACACCTGCCACAGCAGACCAAAAAGTGTCAATATCAAAAAACTCCCAATGAGATATGTACAAAAATACAAAATGTACAAAGAAGCCATTGCCTAGCTGCTACTTAAGTGAAGTACCTTTTGAGGTAGAGCCCATTTCGGGGCTCTGCCAACTTGTTTCCTTCAAAATCAACTAACTCATACACCCATTTTCTAAAACTCATTTAATTATAAAGGTACCATACCACATAGGCTTGAACTTGCTTGCCCCCAAGGCATCCTTATCTTGGTCATAGACCAAGACAAGGTCGTGTTTAGAAAAGACTCTAGGACAGATAACTTTATCATACTAAGTTTTAATCATTTTCTTATGAGCCTCATTGATTGTGGTGACATCTCGACGCTACTCATCGAGATGTTATAAATGAAGGAAGCGCTCTTCGAGACTAGAGGTCTTTGGAAGGAACTCAATAGCTAACTTAAGAGATGGAATTTCGCATTCAACATGGAAGATAGGTTCCATCCCATGAACTAACTGAAAAGGTGTAAAAGTTGTAGTAGTCTTTACAGAGGTTCAATACGCCCAAAGAGTCGGATACAACATAAGATGCCAATTGGACCGATTTTGTCAATCATCCTTTGTAGGATCGTCATAAGGGTTTTGTTCACAGCCTCGACATTTCCATTAGCCTGAGGATAATATGGAGACGAGTGCTCCTTCTAGAAACCCAATTTAAGAGCCAATTGAGACATTAGTTGGTTTTGGAAATGACTGCGATGGTCAGTGACAATCTCTCTGGGGATACCGAACCTTGAGATAATTTGATTGAAAAGGAATAATGTCGTTGTTTCACTATCATTTTTATAAGTGGGCATGGCCTCAGCCCACTTTGTGAAGTAGTCTATAGCCATGATAATGTACTTGTGATTCTCTACTCAAGGCAGATTACAAGTTGTAAAATCAACACCCCACTTAGTAGAAGGACTGACAGTGACAACGGGGAAAAGAGGAGCTGGATGTACGTGCATCTTTCGAGTATAGACTTGACAAGGGTGATAGTGTTTGATCGCTTCAATACAATCTCTGAAGAGCGAAGGCAAAAAATAGTCAGCACGCAAGATATGGTGAGCTATAGCAAGCCCGAAAAGATGACCACCACAAGCTCCATTGTGGCAATCATTGAGCACTGACTCTACTTCCTCTAAGGTTAAACAATGTCGAAGGATTGAATCAACCCCTCGAAGATATAATGTATTACCAATGACGACATAGTTCTTAGCTAGGTGATGTAATTTTCGGCGTTCATCCCTAGAGAAAGTAGAGGGAAACGTCAAAGACTAGAGATAGAAAATGATATCTCCATACCAAGGGTCGAGTGAAGAGATGAGGAATAGATGTTCGTTGGGAAAACTTTCCTCATAAAGAGTATCCTCTCCACAAGGAAGCTCAGAAATTAACTCCACAAAAACCATAGATTTCTTAGACTTGGCAGACAAGAACTCAAGATCGAATTCTTGTAAAATGACTATCCATCGATTATATTTGCCCCCAATCACTCGCCTACTGAGGACAAATTGGAATGGATTGACTGCCACTAAGACAAAAATTTTGCGTAGCAAGATATGATGGCAGAGCCACTAGAAAGCATGGAAAACTGCCAAAGCCAACTTCTCAATAGGAGAATAGCGAAGTTCAGGACCTACCAAGCCTCGGCTCAAGTAATAAATCACATGCTCTGTGAGAACATCGTCTTCCTAAATGAGAACCATACCTATGGTTGATTCCGCAATAGTGAGATATAAAAGGAAATCCCTACCATAATCCGATGGACTCAAAATTGGGGCAGAGACTAATGCCTTTTTCAAGGCATCAAACGACCGCTACGTAAAGTCATCCCATACATATGGAACTCCCTTCCACAGCAAACACGTAAACCCTTTAGTGATTTTGGCATAATTCGCTATAAACCTTCTTAAGAAATTAGCCTTCCCTTGAAGACTTTGAAGTTTTCAAATTGGGGACGGGGGAGGCAACTGAATTATTGCCTCTACCTTGAAGGGATCAACTCGAATCCCTTCAATTGACACAATGAACCCTAATAACTGACCAAATGTAATTGCGAAAATGCACTTATTGGGATTCAACTATATATTGTAAAATCGACATCACTCAAAAACCAATCGAAGGTGACTAGGATGATCAGTTCTCTTTCAAGAACGAGTAGCTAAATCACCAAAGTA
>APFE030803231.1:0-19447 GCA_000404065.3 Pinus taeda
TTTACAGTAGGATGGAGTAACACAGAGCTATGCTGGGAAGCCCTATGCTTCTTTTATTTTGCCTAAAGCCGGCTTACAACAAGTGAGTTCTTGATTTGGGTTTCTGATCAATTTTTCAGAGATCTAGGTATTCAGAATGGCGAAATCTTCTCCGAGATCAAGTTAGTTCCACAATGCTGCAAAACTCTTGGAACATCTTTAACATGCGCAGGCCATTGAAAGGGGTAAAATCTTAATTTTTTATCAAATTCTTGTCAGATATGTGACCAGTTATAGAGCCACAAGAATTTATTGCTCCCCCTAAAAAAATCCTATGTACCCCTCTGCCAGATTGAAATCCAATCTAAACCAATACAAACATGTACCTGAACAGTGATTTTATCATATGTGCACAGATCTGCTGTTACTGCAGTCTAATTAATGAGCTGAGCAACATATCCGGCGGCCACGATACGTACATTCTCAACATCGTTAACAGCCCCTAGGGATTCGATCACAGCAAGAGTGTTCACTGAGAAAATTACAGCAATTTCATCGCCGCGGCCACGATACGTACATTCTCAACATCGTTAACAGCCCCTAGGGATTCGATCACGGCAAATGGAACGCCCAAATTCAAACATCCTTAACAGCCGCTAGTGATTCGATCACGGCAAATGAAACGCCCAAACTCTTTGGGCAACCCTTTGAATCAAAGGCTGAAATTGTTGCAATCGTCTAACACATAATCGTGTGGCTTACCCGATGACAGGTAGAGAGAGAGGAGAGTTGATTTCATAAGGAAACGCCTTACGGCTTAATAAATATATGCACCCCGTGGATTGAAGGACTATGCAAAAATTACGCATCAAATGCCTTCGAAACTGCGCAAATGTTGGAAGAGCATTTTTTTAAAGGTATCGTGTGTTGTAAGTCGTTTGAAGTCTTCAACTATGGAAAAATTGAATTTTTTTTAGGTTCATTTCTTAAAAGTCAAAAGAAGGTTCATCTCTTTGTAATTTTAAAGGGCTTTTCGAAATTTTGAAGAGGGATATTTGAAAGATTCAAAAAAGCAGATTAGAAAATAAATAAATTAAAAAGCCTTTTTAATGGAAGGAATTCAATTAGTGGCCTCATATTCATTTCTTAAAAGTCAAAAGAAGGTTCATCTCTTCGTAATTGTTTTAAAAAGGGCTTTTCGAAATTTTGAAAAGGGATATTTGAAAGATTCAAAAAAGCAGATTAGAAAATAAATAATTAAAAAGCATTTTTAATGGAAGGAATTCAATTAGTGGCTTCCTAATAAAGAGATTTGTAAAAGGTTTTTGTTAGAAAGGAATTTTTTGTTAATGTATTTTTTAATAAAATGGTTTTTTAAAAAAGAGGGTTTTGTTAAAGAGTATTTTTTAAAGACGAGCCGAGGGGAGTCTATTTCATTAAGAAAAGTAGATTAAGAAAAAAGTACATATTTTTATTTGAAGAAATGGTTTCCTCTAACACTTTGCTACAAACTCGCACTTTACTTGGCAACAATTACGAGTTTTGGGCTTTAAGAATGTAAACATTTCTGCAAGCCCAAGAGTGTTGGGATACACTTCAGAACGCCGATGTAGAGTCGATCCAAGAAGCATGGATGACCATGACCAATAACTAGAGGAATCCAGCCATTGAACTCAGAAAGAAAGAGCATAGAGCCAAATGTTGGATTAAAAACTCAGTCGATGACTCTCTCTTTGACAAGATAACTTGTGCATCAACAGCAAAAGAAGCTAGGGAAATCTTGAAATCTACATATTAAGGTAATGATACAACGAAGATAGTTAAATTGCAGACATTGAGATACTAGCTCAAAACCCTAAAGATGATTGACACAGAAAATGTGGATGACTTCATGACTAGAGTCGTGGGAATAGTTAATCAAATCAAACTCATTGGTGAAACCATTACAAATTAGAATATTGTTCAAAAAGTCCTTCGAAGCTTGCCCAAGAAATATAACAAGATTGTAACAACCATTCTGGAATCCAAAGATTTTACAGATTTCTTAGTAGAACATTCAACTGGATCACTTCTATCTCATCTAACAAGACTCAACTTGGCAAAATATTCCATAGAACAATCTTTCAAAAACACAACTCTCTTTTGGTAGAGGCAGAGGTAGAGCATATTGAGGTGGCAACAAGTGAGGCAGAGGGCGAAGCAAAGGCATATCAAAATATCATCATACAGTAGAGTAGTGAAGACCTCCACAAAACCAAACCCAGAGAAGCAGACCATGGAGCAAATCTAACGTCCAATGTTATTACAACAAGAAATTTGGGCATTATCAACATGAATGTAGAAAGAAACAATCATATCAGCAAAGAGACAATGTCCATCTCTCCAACAATGAAGGAGGATCCTCTAAAATAATGTTTCTTTCATGCCATCTTTCTGAAGACACTCACAACAAGGATATTTGGTTGTTGGATAGTGGCAACAATAATCATATGACATGTAACAAAAATATGCTTTCTTATCTTGATTCCTCCATAACATCATAAATTTCCCTTGAAGATTGTTCTTGTATTAAAGCTGAAGTAAAAGGTGTTGTCCCTATTCCTACAAAACATAATCAGCATAAATACATATTTGATGTTTTTTATGTTCCACATCTGAAGCATAACCTCATTAGCATAGGACAACTGATGGAACATGGTTATGATGTAATATTCCAAGGGAATACACATTATATCTATGACAAATCGCGCAATAGAAGACTGATAACAAAGGTTGAAAAAAAAAGTATATGATGTTTCCATTGACTCTTAGAAGTTGCAATCTCTCACACTCAGTCCACCATGTGTCAAGAATGGATGACTCACAACTATGGCATTCTAGGTATGGCCATATCCCATTCAAAAGTTTAACTCAGCTTCAGAAACATTCAATCGTCGTTGGTATCCCTACTATGAATGAAAAAGCTTCTAATTTTGAATTTTTGTTCTTTCCAAGCATAAAAGAGATAGATCCCACATCTTCCTCTAGAGCAAAAGAGCCTTTAGAGCTTATCCATATAGATATATGTGGCCAAATTCAAACATAGTCCATTGGTGTAGCCTTTATTTTTTGACATTCATTGATTATTATAGGAGGAAGATATGGGTGTATTTTCTCAAAAATAAAGAAAATACTTTCCCAAGATTTAAAAATTTCAAAGAAGAAGAAGAAAAGATGAATGGAAAAACTTTGAAAGTACTCATACCTGATAGAGGAGGAGAGTACAACTCCAATGACTTCAAATATTTTTTCATCAACAAGGAATCATCATGCTAAACACAACAAGATATACCCCACAACATAATGGAGTAGAAGAAAGGAAAAATTGTTCGATCATGGACATGGACAGATGTATGTTTTGTGAGAAGAAGTTGTCAAATAACTATTGGGTTGAAGAATTTTCCACAATAGTGTATGTTCTCAACATATCTCTAACAATCATTCTCCAAGATATAGTACCTTAAGAAGCACAGGATGGTAAAAAGGTAAATGTATCTCACTTTAGAATTTTTGCATCAGGAGCATTTTCACATGTTCCTGAGAATCTAAGAAAGATTCTTGATGATAGGAGTGTAACATGTACTTTTGTAGGCTACAGTGAGCAATCAAAGGTCTACAAAATTTATAATCGAGTTACCAAGAAGTTTATTTTAAGAAGAGATTGCAATTTTTTTGAAAATAAATCTTGGTCTAATTATTTTGATGAAGCTTCAAATCAATGTTTTTATCCACCACAAACACCAATATTTCAGGTTCAATAAGAAACATACTATTATGAAAATGGTACATCTTCAAGCAGTGAATCCACCGGTGATTCAACATCTTTAGAAGACAGTCACAAAACAAGAAGCATAATAGAAATATATGAGCAAGAGCATTTGTTTTACGAGCATAATATGTTTGCATTTATTTCATCTCAGCCAATTTTTAAGAAAAAGTGAAAGAAAAGGATTAGGTTGATGCAATGACCTAAGAAATTATTGACATAGAGAGGAACGAGACTTGGGAATTAGTTGATCTCCCAAGAGAAAAAACCAGAATTGGTGTAAAATGGGTATATAGGATCAAGCTGAATGAAAACGTGGAGATTGAGAAACATAAGGCAAGGTTGGTTGCCAAAAGATTCTCACAATAGTTTGGTGTCAACTAAGGTGAAACCTTTGCTCCAGTAGAAAGGTTAGAAACTGTGAGAACCATTTTATCCACAACAACTCAAAACAAATGGAAAGTTTATCATCTTGAGGTAAAATCTGCCTTCCTAAATGGTATATTGTAAGAAGAAGTTTATGTAGAGAAACCTCTTGGTTTTGAATTTCCAGGACATGAGCATAAGGTATACATATTGAAGAAATATTTGTATGGTTTGAAACAAGCTCCAAGATATTGGTACAGTTGCATTGACACATATCTCATCAAAAGTGGTTTTTGTAGAAGCAGTCATGAGCCAACTCTGTATATAAAAGCTCACGAAGGTAAAATTATTTTTGTATGCCTTTATGTAGATGATCTTCTTTATACAAGAAATATGATGTTAGAAGACTTCAAAGCAGCAATGTAAATAGAGTTTGATATGCCAAACCTAGGGGTCATTAAATACTTCTTAGACATTCAAAATCACCAATCTGCTAATGACATTTTTGTTGGTCAACAAAAACACGCCACTATCATCATCCAAAAGTTCATATTAACCTAAATTGTAAATGAGTCGATACACCAATTTCTCAAGGCATAAAGCTCAACAAAGACTATGTAGCACCACTAATTGATCCCACACTATATAAAAGTCTAGTTGGTAGTTTGTTATATCTCACTTCAACTAGACTTGATATTACATTTGTAGGAAGTTTTGTCTCCAGGTTTGTGTAGTCACCTAGGATTTCTTATTGGAAGGTTGCGAATATGATCTTAATGTATATGCAAGGACAATAAAATATGGTTTTTTCTATACACATTCTAAAAATTGTTCACTTTCAGGTTATACAAACAACGATTATGCAGGGATTTTAGATGATCGAAAAAGAACCTTAGGGTATGTTTTTCATCTTGTAACCAATTTAATTTCATGGGCATCGAATAAATAGACAATTGTTTCAATATCTTATGTAGAGGAAGAATATGTAGTAGAAAATTAAACAGCTTGTCAAGTAGTGTGGTTGAGTTGGAGGATGATTTGTTGCAATAGTGTGATGAGTTGATGATCATGATGAACATGTTCTTCAATGTGTTGATGATGACTTGTTGGTACTCATTGCAACCCTTGATTGTTGGCCTTTAGGTAAACTTGGTAGTAGCACTTGGGACACATATTTGATCCATTTGCATAGGTGTTAATGAGCTTACCAAAGGTTTGGAGACATGTACAAGAGCTGGAGAAGGTGGGCATTCAGGTGGCATAGGTTCTGAGTAGAGGATTTTGTGTTTTTCCTTATACTCTTCCCTAATCGTTCAAAGATAAGCTTATGCGTGCGACCAGAAGGCTCCAACCAAAATATGGAAATCTTGTTAATGCAGCTACAACCAAAATCAAGAAATTCTATAAGTGTGGCTGAGACTTAAAATGAAATTTACTTTGCATTCCTCCTACACATCAGGTGAATTTTGACTTTTATGTTCATAGAAGCTTCTATAATAAGTGAAAAATGGTCGAAATTGGTTGAGAAATTCCTTGAGTGGGTGTGAACACCTTAAGTGCACAAGTAGTGGAGATAATGGTCAGATTTTTTCAACTTTGTGGACTCTTGATTCTTGTCCAAAAGTGAATTTTCCCCTATCTATTTTATATACTTTATTTTGGAGTTGCATGATGGTTGGTTCAGTGATGGTGTCAGTGAAAGAAGGCTACATAGACGAGAAATTCTTCAAACCAACTTGTGAGAAGGACTGATTTAGTGTATGAGTGAAAATGACAGTGTATGGACCAAATTGCTAAAGTAGTGCGTCAATGTTCAAATCAAATTTGTGGCTTGTGTTGCAGAGTTTTGTTTGGATGATTGGAGTTGATTTTATGCTGTTGTTTGGTCATACTATTGTGGAGTAGATGCATGGATTTGAGTCACTATATTTTTGGCATTGAGAGCATGTTTTTGGTGGTTTTTTTATTGTTTTGTTGATGGTGTCTTGTTGCCGAGATTATGATTGCAGAGTTGAATTAGAGTTGAGTAGAGTGCGTTGGATCTGGTGTGAAAATATATGAAACAAGGCCTACATAGTGTAGAGGAGTAGTGACTTCACGAGAGTGGAGCAATGATTCTATTGCATTTGCAAAAGGAGAATTTTCTCCATCCAATTAGTGTTGGATAATGTAATCAGGGTTGCGCGAAGATCGTTGATCATGGTGAGTTTCAGAGGATGGTTGTACGTAGATCCATTTGATAAAATATGTTGAAAATGCAACAAGATGATGGAGCTTAGTGACAAGAAGTCGCCTTCACTAAGTGTGCCCGCAGGCTATTTTTGGCGCAAAGTCTATTTTTAGACATATGGATCATGGTCTATGAGTTGCAGGATGCTGTTTATGGATGATTGGTCATGTTGGTAAAAATAGATGGACTTATATTTTTAGACATATGTGCAGAGTCTATTTTTAGACTGCCAGTCTAAATATAGAAAAGTCGAATATTATTAGCTCTTAATAATATTTGGACTATAAACATTATCTTATTCTCTTGGAGCACCTCAGTTCGAGCTACAGATGTGGCACATGCAACTACCAGAAGGAAATACACTTTTCTTATGGGTTACTTGAGCTATTGCATGAAGGACTTCAGTTATAACTCAAGTGATTGAGTTTTGGGGGAGTTGATTGAGGAGTTGATGGAGTTGTGTTCAGTTTGACTTAGTTGAACTAGTTGTATCTAGTCTAACTGACAAATAGACTAATTATGAGTGGTGTGAATTAATTATTAATTAATTCACTAATTATTAACTCATAAATCAACTAAAGAATACATCAATTAACTTAGTGCATGGACAGTTCAGTGGAGACAAGTGTTAGAGGTGAGTTAAAGGGCAAGACAGTTGTCAGTTGTGACTATAGTTGTGCATGAGATTTGCACAATCAATGGAGTGAGTATTTCCAATGAGGATTGTGTGGTATAGGCAAAGGGAATATGAATTTGGAGCCATTCTTCATTCCATTCTCATGCAAGATTGCGCAGTGGAGATAGGCAAGCAACGGAGGAGATTTGAGCCAATGATTGATTCAGATCTGAGCTAGTTTGTGTGTAACAGGTGGAGATAGTACTGAGTACTTGGGAGGAGTATTGTAATATGTATTGTTACATGTTCTCAATCAATATAATATACAGATAGTTGGGGGTTTTCAGCTTTATACTTTCCTCGGGTACATACTGTGTTGATATGTGTGATTGATGCTTCTATGTGCACATGCGATTGTTTCTGATTCCATAAAATTGATGATAAATAGTAGAGGAGGTTATGTATTATGCATGCATTCCGCAATAGTGTATAATTAGGATAATATCTATGAATAAGTGTCATATTATTCATGAAATTTCTACATGGTATCAGAGCTAGTTGATTTGTAGAAAAATTTCTACAGGATATCAAATCGAAGTTGATCATCAAATCTATTATTCAGAAAGTGTTTACATTTTATTTCTTTAGGTAGAGTCTGTAATCGGGTCAGGTAGCCTCTAGATTCATCCTTCTTTTGGAAGGTGAGATATCCAGTGAATTCGAATTTGCAGCAGTGTTTTCTTGGTGTCGAAGTTGAAATGTCTTTCAACGGATTGCGATTGGAGTATGCCCTTGAAGGCAGCTCGAATTATATTTCATGGAAAGACAAGATGGAGGTGGTGTTAGATGACAATGGGTTGAAGGAGTTCATAGAGGCTGAAGTCCCAAAGCCTACTGATGTTGCTGAAGCTGAGGCTTGGCAAAAGAAGACAGCAAAGTGTCGAAGGATTCTGTTGGAGGGCGTGAGGGATCACATTGTATCCAGCCTCCATGGAAAGACTTCTCCATACTTGATGTGGAAAGCGTTGATAGATTTATTCCAAAGTGAGAGCAACAAGGGAAGTTGGCGCTCAAGGATAAACTCAGAAACATTAAGTGTGAGAATGGAGACATTATGCCCAAGTATCTCACGAAGTTCACCCAATGCCGGGATGAGCTGGGAAGTGTGGGGGTGACTGTCGATGATGAGGACTTGGTGAGCTTGGCTCCCCTTCGTCTTCAGAAGAGTTGGCATTCCTATCAGGACTCTGTCAATGGTTGGGAGAAATTGCCAGGATGGGAGAGACTTTGGTCGGATCTTGTGCAATAGGAGATCAGTCGGAATACCAGGGACAGTTCTTCATCTATGCATGATGAGGAAACTTTGCCTTTGGGTGCGAAAAGAAGGAAGGAGAAGGTTTCTCTTTCTGAATCTAGTTCTTCCAATGATGGGAAGAAGGTTGACAAATCGAAAGTGTGATTCTTTTTTTGTCATGAGGTGGGCCATTATGGCTCAAATTTTCCACAGAGGAAATCCAAGAAGGGATCTGGGGAAGGATCTAAAGGTGAGGCACTTGCTTCACAGTTTGAGTTGGATTTCACACTCTTTTCATGCATGGTTTCATCCATGGTGGGAAGTGGTTGGTTTCTTGATAGTGGAGCTTCTTTCCACATGACCAACGACAAGAGTTTGTTCAGTACTTTGGAGGAGAAAGATCTCCAGATACTCATAGCGATGGGTAATGATGAGAAGTATAGTGTCTCAGGTGTAGGCACAATTATTTTTCAGAGGGAGCATGGATCTTGCTTTACGTTTCCGATGTCAAGTATGTACCAGGACTAAAGAGAAACTTGGTGTTGATCGCGATGTTGGAAGACAGAGGCTATGATGTAGTCTTCAGTAAGGAAAAGGTTTTCCTTAGACACATCATCACTAGACAGGTGAAGCAAATTGGTTCACAGGTCAAGAACCTATATGCTCTTGAGGTTCAAGATGCATGCAAAGCCTTGAGCAGCAAGGCAACTGATGGAGACTTGGTGGTTGAGAGGGGAGGGTATATTACCTCTTAACATGCAGAGCCAGAAGTAGTCTCAGACAATGGTGGAGGAGCCACGATTGGTGCAGCAACTTCAGGAGGTTGTGGAGCAGCTACAATAGGGGAAGCTGAGTGGAGATCGAGTAGAGACATCTACTCATGCAGAGACCTCCAATAGGGGGAAACTTTGAGCCAGGTGGGATGAGGGATCACATGCAGCCATACCTCCAGGTAGGAGGTAGGGCGATATAGAGTGATCATCCCAAGGAGGAGGGGCACGATCCTTGAGGTACCCAACCTCTTGGATGAAACCTTGCTACAGGAGCCCTGATGTAGCATAGCAGGAACTGACTGATTGGGTAGAGACAGATGCGGATGGAGTGGCAGAGAGAGTGACAGTGCAGGGAATCCCAAGACATCGCACAGCTAGTAGGCTGCAGCAATGCGAGAGGCACAAGTGTTTTGCACAGTGCTAGGTGGCACAGAGAGGTGTGCAATAGTGCGAGATGCATGGAGATGTTGCAGTAGCGCAGATTTCAAAGAGGGAGCACTTTTCAGCAACAGGTAGAGCTTCAACATCAGAGTATGTTCCTAGCCTAACAGAGGGGTCAGTTGGGAGTGTTTTTGTTCCAAGTATTGTTGGAGCAAGTGGACCGGGTAGATGTCTTACATGCAGAACATTCCAGAGTTACAGGATAGGGGTTGTAGATAATCCATATCTTGTTGAGAGGGAGTGTTGAAAATGCAACAAGATGATGGAGCTTAGTGAAAAGAAGTCACCTTCATTAAGTGTGCCCGCAAGCTATTTTTGGCGCAAAGTCTATTTTTAGACTATGTCTATTTTTAGACATATGGGTCATGGTCTATGAGTTATAGGATGCTATTTATGGATGATTGGTCATGTTGGTAAAAATAGATGGACTTCTATTTTTAGACATATGGGCGGAGTCTATTTTTAGACTACCAGTCTAAAAATAGAACAATCGAATATTATTAACTCTTAATAATATTTGGACTATAAAAATTATCTTATCCTCTTGCAGCACTTCAGTTCGAGCTACGGATGTGGCACATGCAATTTCCAAAAGGAAATACGCTTTCCTTATGGGTTATTTGAGCTATTGCATGAAGGACTTCAGTTAGAACTCAAGTGATTGAGTTTGGTGGAGTTGAATGAGGATTTGATGGAGTTGTGTTCAGTTTGACTTAGTTGAACTAGTTGTATTTAGTCTAAGTAACAAATACACTAGTGATGAGTGGTGTGAATTAATTATTAATTAATTCACTAACTATTAACTCATAAATCAACTAAAGAATACATCAGTTAACTCAGTGCATGGAAAATTCAGTGGAGACAAGTGTTAGAGGTGAGTGAAAGGGCAAGACAGCTATCAGTTGTGACTATAGTTGTGCATGAGATTTGCACAATCAATGGATTGAGTATTGCCAATGAGGATTATGTGGTACAGCCAAGGGAAATATGAGTTTGGATCAGCCATTCTAATCCATTCTCATGCAGGATTGCGCAGTGGAGGCAGGCAAACAACAGAGGAGATTTGAACCTGTGATTGATTCAGATCTAAGCTAGTTTGTGTGTAATAGGTAGAGATAGTACTGAGTACTTGCGAGGAGTATTGTACTATGTATTGTTACATGTTATTAATCAATATAATATACAGATAGTTGAGGGGTTTTCAGTTGTATGCTTTCCCCAGTTACATACTGTGTTGATATGTGTGTTTGATGTATCAATGTGCGTATGCGATTGTTTTAATTCCGCAAATTGTTGATGATCAACGTAGAGGAGGTTATGTATTATGCATGCATTCCGCAAATAGTGTATAATCAGGATAATCTTTGTGAATAAGTGTCATATTATTCAAAATTTCTACATAGTTCAATATAGAGAACTTGTATGACGTGTCACGCGTCACTGTTTCCTCCATCAGCTCTAAAATTGATATACAAAAAACTACAGTTTGTGCACTATCCGCCACCTTTTACAAAATTCCAATCCTCTTCTCAGAGAGAGAGTTATAACGATTTTCCCAAGGTCACTTCTTTGAGATGAAATTCGGGAGCCTACAAAAACCCTAACTTCCACAGATTATATCTCCGAAAATATAGCAAACCAAGATCTGAAATTTTGTCATGACGTTCATCAGGATTACGAATCAAATGGGCTTATAATTTCAGAATCTAAGACTTTTCAGAAATGAAGTTATAGCAAAAATGCCATGATCACTACATTTGGAGGATATATGAGATTTCTTTTTATAGAGTTGAGAGGGGCTTATATAGAGAATGTTGGAGGGATTTTAGGAGCTTGAAAAATTATTAATTATTAACTATTCAATGACCAAAACCAATTATGAGTGCCATGCCACAACCCCATAGGGTTTTAGCCCACTAATTGGGGTTACTAACTTCATACATGAATATCTCTCAAACCGTGAAATTTTACTTGGCATGCCATATATCAAAGGAAACATCTCAACGAGTAGAATCTATCTAGAAGATCCTTGACTCAAAATAGAGTAAATCATCATTTCTACCAAATATTATATCATCCACATATACCTCAATGATTGTTAAATTATCGTTATCTATTTGTATTTAAATATTTATATCAGCAGTACATTTCTTGAACACTTGTTGACATAGATATCCATAAATACGAGCATACCATGCTCTAGGAGCCTGCTTGAGACCATATAGAGCCTTCTTTAACCTACAAAAATAGTCTTCTTTTTGTGATAGTAGAAAACCTTCAGGTTGTTCGATGTAAACTTCTTCTTCCAATTCTCCATTCAGAAATTTTGACTTGACATCCATTTGGTAGACTTTTATTTTTCTTGAGCATGCATAGGTGAGAAACATCTGGATGGATTCCATTCTGGCAACCGGTGCAAATGTTTCGTCGAAATCAATTCCTTCCACTTGTGCATAGCCTTTGCAAACCAATCTTGCTTTGTTTCTGGTAACCTATCCATCTTCATTCAATTTGTTCCTAAACACCCATTTAGTCCCAATGACATTTTTTTCTTTTGGTGTTGAACTTATTCCCAGGTGTTATTCTTCTCGATTTGATCCAATTAATCATTCATAGCTGCTACCCAATGTTCATTCTGGATGGCTTCCTCAAAAGTACTAGGCTCAAAGGTTGCTAGAAAAGCAATGTGAGCTTGTTGTGATGAACAAAGTTGTCGACCTTTTCTTGTTCCAATGAAGTCTACATGCCTGTTAGATCTCATAGGTTCATTGTATTTTGTTGTAGAAGGTCCTACTTCTTCTTCTTTGTGACCAAGGCCAGTTCTATCGTTGTAATATCTTTGATTTTTGATAAGTTCTTCCAACGCCCTTGAGCTGTTGGCATAGTTTTGGAGAGTTTTTCCCTTCTTCACTTCCTTATGCAGCGAGACTACTTCGGCTTCTAATGCTTCCCTTTCTTGGTTGCTTTCTTCCAACTTCTTTTGAAGTGACTCTTCAATACGTTTGTGTTCTTCAACTTCAATTTTGATAACTTGAACTTGTTCTTCAAGATTATTGGAATGGATCTTCTCAGCCTTGAGCTCTTTTATAAGCTTGATTGCCTCCTTAGAAAATTCTTCTATGGTCAACCCTTCTTCTTCATTTTTTGATACCTCTTGTTTATTATGCTTGGCCATAAATATTACTCTCTCGTTGGCTTCTTCTTCACTGTCACTATCTTCATCAGATGATGAGCTATCTTCTTTAGAGAGAAAGTTCCATTTGAATCCTTTCTTCTTGCCTTTCTTGTTGAATTTATTAAAGCCTTTCTTTCCTTTTGAGTTTCCATCACTTCTTTTTGGACATTTTGCTGTGAAATGCCCAACCTCACCACAACCAAAACAGATCAATGGAAGTTTACCTTTGAATTTTCCCTTACCAAATTCTAGTTTTCTCATAAAGTAATCATATTCTCCATCTGAAAAACCTTCTTCATCATCTTCCTTTTCTTCACACTTGTAGGTGCAAGTGCAGGTCTTTGCCTTTGAAGGTTGTTTATCCTTATTGGTTTTCTTAGATGCAGCGAACGCAATTTCTAGATGCAAAGTACCCTCTTCTTCATCAAGTCTCAATTCATATGCTATGAGAACTCCATGTAATTCCTCTTTGCTGAGTTTGTCCAAATTTAAACTATGTTCTAAGATTGATACCTTTGGGTTGAACCTTACTGGTAACGTTCTAAGAATCATTCATATAATAGTCTTCTCGTCAACAGGCTCTCCCAATCCTTCCAAAGTGTTGGTTATTTCATCAACGTGTTGAAAGTATGCAGCAATGTTGTCATTTTCTTTCATTCTGAGTTGCTCAAATTTTTCTCTGTAGATTTGAAGCTTTACTTCTTTGACATTTGAGTCACTTGCATATATATTCTCAAGCTTGTCCCATACAATTTTGGCAGTTTTACAACCCAACACCATATGATAAGAAGATTCAATAAGTCCACTGATAATAATATTCTTTGCTTTTGCATCATTTACCAAATCCTTCTTACCTTGTTGATCTGTGGTTGGTGTAAATCCATTTTGAACAGTGTCCCATACTTTGTAACCTTGCGCCAAGAGATAGACCTCCATTCTTCCTTTCCAAGATGCATAATTATTTTCATTGAACAGAAGTACACCATTCTTGGTATGCTCCATGATCTCTTTCCAATTCTTAAAATGTTATTGAAGGAACCAAGCTCTGATACCAATTATTGGAAAATACTAAGAGGGGGGGGGGGGTGAATCAGTATTCCTTAGCAATTAGCACTTTTAAATCTTTTCAGAGCATTATTTAATCTTCAATTATTATCAATGTTTATGCAGTAACAACAGTAAAAAAAAAGAACACAGGAGGCACAAAAATTTTAGGTGGAAAACCCCCTCCGGGTCAAAAAACACCGAATGATTTTCTAATAATTCTGTAATCTTCAAGTCTAATTGAAAAGAAAGCTCCAACTTCCTATAATCTATAAAATCATTCTTCTCCATCTCCCACCGGATGGACACTCCAACGCCCGATATTCTTTGGTATTCAATTGAACGGATGCCCCAACACCCAATGAGCTACAACTCACCCAAGAACCACCCTACCACCCTGAATTTTTCACAGGCTTGAACCTGTTGGTGACTTCATGCACCAGCCTAGCACCACCCTGCCACCCTATAGAAGAATAAAAGAAGAACGGACTCCCGTACCAGGGAAAATGGTCCACTTTACAATGATATAGAATGATGTAGAAGAAGAAGACACACTAGACCATAACCCCAACTATGACTCAACCACCTAATGATGCTCCTGGACCTCCCGAAACTACCTCTTCAACTCTTGGTAGATAGACACTTGTACAAATTTTACAAAGATACTTTTACAATGACTCTGAATAATGAAACTTTTACAATGATTGTATGCAGTGGTTCCCACTTGAAGACTTCATGTGGTGAACTTCTTGCTACTGTTATGCACCTTGATTGCTTCTCTTGTCATGCTACCCTTTCTCACTCTTCAGAACATTAGATTATGCATTGAGTCTTCTCTTGATGATTATATAGTACCTGCAAAAATTCTTCAAGGAAATACCCATGACATGATAATAGCAAAACTTACCTCATCCTGCAGAGCATATGTTAGTGCTAAACAAAAACAACAAATTAGAATACAAAGAACCTAATGCAATTAAGAGATGAAAATACATATACAGAAGATACTTACATGTAGCTTACCTTTGTTGCATCATTTTTCTGCACCTTGCTCTTTGCTTCCCTAGAAAGTCTGGTCCTTTGCATCCCTTGACAGCACTTGATCTAGTTTTTTCTTTCCTTCTAGGAGCACGATATTTAATCTGATGTATCTATGTCATTTCAAATCCAAAATATGTGATCTTCAGTCATGTATTAGCCCTATGAGTCTTCTTTCCAATGCCATAGGTCCGACCCGATTTGGACTCTTCAAGGCAAAGTTATGCCCAATCTCTTACAATGACCTAGTTATGGACTAGTTCAGTAGAGCGAACTTGTACGATGTGTCGCGTATCATTGTTTCCTCCTTTGGCTCTGAAATTGATACATAGAAAACTACATTCCATGCACTATCCACCACTTCTTATTGAATTCCAATCCTCTTCTCAGAGAGAGAGTTATAACAATTTTCCCAAGGTCACTTTGAGATGAAATTGGGGAGCCTTCAAAAACCATAACTTCCACAGATTATATCTCCGAAAATATAGTGAACCAAGATCTGAAATTTGGTCATGAAGTTCATCAGGATTGCAAATCAAATGGGTTTTTTATTTCAGAATCTAAGACTTCGTAGAAATGAAGTTATAGCAAAAATGTCACGATCACTACATTTGGAGGATATATGAGATTTCTTTTTATAGAGTTGAGAGGGGCTTCTATAGAGAATGTTGGAGAGATTTTAGGAGCTTAAAAAATTATTAATTATTAACTATTCAATGACCAAAACCAATTATGAGTGCCATACCACAACCCCATAGGTTTTTAGCCCACTAACTGGGGTTACTAACTTCAAACATGAATATCTCTCAAACCGTGAAGAATTACTTGGCATGTCATATATCAACGGAAACATCTCGAGGAGTAGAATATATCTAGAAGATCCTTGACTCAAAATAAAGTAATTTTTCAAGTCAAAATTCCCTTTCAATATTAGGGTAGCTCCTGGTGTTGCTTGGGTTGACATCAATGACAACCTTAGATCATCTTTAGATCAACATCAGTTACTAGTCCTAGAAGCCCTGGTTGGAAAAATGCTCTGAAAGCCCTGTATAAGTTGTGGTTTGAGTTACTAGTCCTAGAAGCCTTGGTTGGAAAAACACTCTGGAAGCCCTGGAAGGCTTGTATGGAGACCAATATGATGATGGTTTTGTGATTTTTGACTATGAGGTGGAATCACTGCTTGATGGGTTGAGGTGGATGGCCTCTGGAAGCCCTAGATGGTTTTTGATTGATGTGTTCTATGAGATCCATTCATGCTTGGAATATGGCATGGGGGTGAATGGCTAAAGAGAGATTTGGCTCACCCATTCTATGGTTGGGTGGAACGTGGAAGTCCTATCTCATGTTTGGATTTGCATCGTTAATGAAAGGTTATTTCTCCTTATATTTCTATGAGTATTTTCTATGTGGTCTATATGGTTGTAGTTTCATGAGTATTTCTCTTGCTATTATGTTGGTTATATATGTGTTTTATGAAAATAGTTATGTATGGATCTCATCATGTTTTTACTTGTAAATGAATAATCAATTTATCTATGACCTAATGGATGGAATGGAATTTGATGTTTTGAGGCATCAATAATTCTTAGCGATTCTCAATTATGTATGAGACCCTTATGCTCATAATTGTTCTTTACACCTATAGAATACACATTCGTGTTATGTTTTACGAAATACCTATCATGGCTATTAAGGGTCGAATCAACTTCTTAATCAAGTATTTTCTTTAGTATTGTCACGTCCATGTCATTTCATTATCCTCAAGACGTGATCCAATTATGGGCAGTGACCTAGGCTCTGGACCTAAAACAGTGGCTCAAATCCCGGGGACGTTGGCAAGTGGGCCTGTGAGAGTGACTAGAGGTCCTTGGATGCTGGCATGTAGCATGAGAGCAATTGGGGGTTAAGTTGTTCAAAAGCTCAATGGGACCCAGGGGAAAGCTGCCTGAAGTGTTGGTATGGTTCTCAAGGGTCCTATAGCTAATGGTGAATGTTTGTATGGTGTGTTTTCATCGGTTCCACTTCCTTAATGTGACTTAGGAGGTCGAATCATATCATAGTGGCTTCTCGTCGCATGTTTACCCCAACTAGCCGGTTGCTTGGGTAGATGTGGGTGGAGGGTGTTATAGAGTGGTACCAGATCATGGTTCACCCCTCGAACTAGATGAGCTATGTGTTGGTCATGAATGCATGTCAATTTCATGTGTGACTCTCACACTTTAATTCCATGTATTTGTTACATTTGCATGATGTTGATCATTGTTGTAGTGATGTCATCATGTGAAAGTTGATGTGGTTATTGTGGGATGCATCATTGTGAGTGTATGACTAGTTATATTTCATTATACGTTGATTACATGTATCATTTGGTACGCTTGGTTACATTCTTGTATTTTTTGTTGCATATATCATTCTTGTATGCTTTGTTACCTTCTTGTGTGCTTGGTTACATATTACTACATGTGGTTACAAGTGTTGTTCGTTTATGCTTGATTGTCTAGTCCATATTTATGCTTGAGTGTTGTCTACATGTAGGCTGGTGTATTGTCTACATTGTGGTTGTGCATTGTTCACATATATTGGTATGGGTTATGTTGTCATGCATAAGGTCATGGTATGTGTGGTTATGTATTACTTGTGCATTTTAATGTTTGCATGTGGTCATGTGTACAATGATGTAGTGGTTGTTGTCATGCATGAGGTTGTAGTATGTGTTGTTGTTAAGGTCATGCATTGATGATTGGAACCTAGCTAGAATAGTCGTTGCATAGTTATATGCTTGTGTGTAGGGGTGATTTTAGGGGCGAATGTTCGCCCTTTGGCGAAATTAAGGGGTTTTAAATTTTTAGTGGGCGAATATTTTGTATCATAGTACATTTTTACAAATCACCTCAAATAGCCCACCTTATTTTAATGGAGAGGGTAAAAAATGTAAATTTAGCCCTTGAAATTAGGAGTTATAACCTTCCATTTTTCAAGAATAGGTTTTATTTAAGTGAATCCATTCGCCCATTTTCAAGAATAGGTTTTATTTAAGTGAATCCTACGGGCCAAAGTCCCAAATACCATATTTATAAAAGAGGTATGGTAAATTAATAAAAATATAAATAAATGAAAGGTATGGTAAATAAATAAAGATTTTTTTATATTTACTCCATAAGTCACCTTATATACATGCAAGGGTGTAAACAAATAAAAATATAAGTAAAGTGGATGCATGGTAAATAAATAAAACCTCTTTTTATATTTAGTCCATAACCCTTGTTCTATTTATGAAGGCTCAAGAAAGAGGTTTTATTGAAGTGAATCCTATGGGCCAAATACCATATTTGTAAAAGAGGTATGGTAAATTAATAAAATATAAATAAGCTAGAGGTATGGTAAACAAATAAAACATTTTTTTATATTTACAACATAAGTCACCCACCTTGTATTTATGAATTGTATGGTAAATTAATAAAAATATAAATAAATGAGAGGTATGGTAAACAAATAAAACATTTTTTTTATTTTTTTATATTAATACCATGCAACAAAAACATTATTAACCCTAATATTAGTATTAATAAAAATAAAAATGGCACATGGTATTGGACCCATGTATTCACAAAAGGCACATGGTATTGACCCATGGTATTCACTTGGAATGTAGCCTATTTAAATGGGGGAATTAAACCAAAATAGATCCACCTTTACTCTGGATCTACTGACCCTAGAGGTATCAAATATCGTGATATGCAAACTAGCATAGGATGAAAAAATAAAATAAAAATCCACTATTAATTTTATTAATTTTTATAAATTACTAATAGTAATTTTTAAGCTCCGGGTTTATGATAACCCATGGTATTGACCCATGGTATTCATGTGAGCATAGACTATTTAAAGGGGAAATTCTATCTTAGATCCATCTTAATTCTGGGTCTACCAAGTGCTCAGAGGGATAAATAGATTTCATCCCCCTAAGAGTGGTAGATGTGGAGTTAAGATGGATATAGGTTGGTTTTTATGATAATGAAGATATTAAATAGACTTAGGAAATTATATTGTAAAAACATATTAAGGTGAATGGTTAAAACATAGACATTGGACAAGTATATTTGTATACTTCTGTTTTAAACTTAAACAAATCCAGGGCTAAAAGGAATGGATTGATTGCATTAGTCATCCTTCTATAACTTTCCAACATATGCTGGAGTAAGCTAAAAGGAATGGATTGATTGCATTAGTCATCTTCTATAACTTTCCAACATATGCTGAGTAAACAGATTGCAATTTGGGTAATTTTTCTAATTTCAAACGGGAACATACTTGTGTATTGGCAGGATGGTTACGAGGTCCCTAGAAGTGGAGTAAACAGATTGTAATTTGGGTAATTTTTCTAATTGCAAATGGGAACATACTTGTGTATTGGCAGGGTGGTTATGAGGTCCCTAGAAGTGATGAATTTGAATTTTTCTTGGTTTAATATATAGTATTAGGTTTTTTCTCATGCTTTCTTTGAATGGCATGGGTGAATTTTATCTTACACCCACTAGATTATTGATATGTAATTTCAGTAATTTTGATTTCAAAAGATATTTTAAAGAAATGCAATGATTTCATTTATGTATTCAACAAACACAAGATTTTATAATTGAGTAAAATATTCGCCATGCCTGGTGAGAGATTCGCCAAAAAATTATA
>APFE030803231.1:19675-47466 GCA_000404065.3 Pinus taeda
TTCCTATATACCATGGAGATTCGCCCATTTATTATACATGTAAATTTAGGGGGGGTTCTTAAAATTTTCCCTGCTTGTGTGTTATGTTTCTATATGTTGTCATGATTATGTTATACATGTATCACATTGATTTCTTAATCTTGTAAACGAGGTATCCTCCCCGAGCTATACTAAGGTACGTTGGTTTATTGTGATTTGGTTTAGGTGACATGATATACCTTGCAGGAAGAAATATCAAATGGCTAGAAAGATGGTTGACTACAAAGACTCTCCCGATGAATCATAAGATCAGTATGGTGTTGGGAACTCTTCTAATTTGGCAATTACAATGAGAAGCTTGAAGGAAGAAATAAGGATTTGCAAGGCAGATAATGACAAAATCATACATAATCATACAGGCATAGGAAAACCTAGCAGAAGTAAATGTAGTGATACTTTAGAGCTTGTCTGACTTGCAGCGACAGGGACCACTTCAGATCAGCCATGAGCAGGAGGAAAAAACTAATGGGGCATATGGTAGTAGATCGTATGGTTGTCACAGATCATATAGAGATGACATGGTTAGAGATGGAAGATTTTTGGACAATCCGGATAGAAGAGGGGATAGATACAGGTATTATTCTGGTTCTAATTTAGATAGGCACTATGATCGTCATTGGTATCATCCTTATAGGAGAAGTGATAAGGGGTATTTTCTAGATGAGTTTAAGAAAGAAAACCCACCTATCTTTGATGGAGAGGTAAAGAAATCACAAGATGCATAGGCATGGTTGCTAGGCATGAAGAATTTCTTCAGGTTGCATGACTATTCAAAGAAGATGAAAGCTCGAGTAGCTACATTCAGTCTCAAAGGTAAAGCAGACATTTGGTGGGAAGATGTGAAGAATTTTAGAGGTATAAATGAGGAATACTTGACTTAGAGCAAATTTGAGAGGCTATTCAAGAAGAATTATGTGTCGAAGAGATACTTTGATGACAGGGAAAAATAATTCTATGAGCTAAAGATGGGGTCTATGACAGATGATGAGTACACTAGTAAGTTCTTGAAGCTACTGAGGTATGTGCCTTACCTCAAGGAGGAGAAAACTAAGATTCAAATATTCATTAGTGGATTACCGGTTGCATTCAAAGACATGATTGAGTTCGACGAGCCTAGATCATTGGAGCAGGCCATTTGAAAGCTAAAACATTTCTATGAACAATCGAAGCACAAATCTGAGACTAAGCCAGACTGGAAAGGTAATGCAAAGAACAAAGGAAAATGGGATAGGAAGTTAGCAAGACCTCAGGATATGGATACTAAGGAGAATGTTACACCACCTAAGAGGTTCAATGCATCAGATAGAGTACAAGGACATCGATCTGATGAGTAGAATAAGGATGGAGGTTGGAAGCCTATAGAGTGTTGGACTTGTGGAAAAAGATCATCGCAAGAGAGATTGTCTGCAAAATCAGGATGGTGGACCTTATATATATAGTGCACATGAGGTGCAAACTATTGGGGATGTTGGCCAGAGTATTTTGCGTATCTTTGCACCATTGGATAATGAATAGGTAGATCATCATGCATCTATCATTGAGATGGACGGTAAGCTTTGTGATCAAGTTATTTCTATTTTGATGGACCCTAGATCTAATTATAGCTATGTTAGTCTTGACTTGGTGGATAAGTATGGTTTGTGTAAGGAATTGCATGCAGATTCTTAGTTAGTGCAGTTGGATATAGGTACAAAGAAGTGAGTTCATCATTGGTTAAGAGCTTGTACTTTTGATTTGAATGGTATGCCTACTACAACACATTTGAATGTATTACTGTTGGGATCATACAGTATGTTGTTGGGCATGGATTGGTTGTATCTTCATAGAACCAAAGCGGATTTTTATGATAAAGCTATTGAGTGCTTGGATGACAATGGGGAACTAAGAACCGTATAGGGTGAGAAGAATGCCACATCAGTTAGGATGGTGACAGCTATGCAAGCAAAGTGCAATCATAGGAAAGGGTGTAAGTTATTTGCATTGTATATTTCTAGTCACAAGGGTAAGGAAGTTGAGGATGCAGAGGTTTTGAGTAGATATCCATATTTACAGTAGTTTAAGGATTTATTTCCTATGGATATTTCATAGTTGCCACGTCACAGGGAGGTAAACTTTTCTATTGAGTTAGTGTCAGGGGCAGCTTCAGCATCAAAATCACTTTACACGATGAGCACACCTGAGTTGGTAGAGTTGAAGCTAGAGTTGAATGAAATGTTTGACAAAGGATACATTAGGCCAAGTGTATCACCATGGGGCACACCGGTATTGTTTGTGAATAATAAACATGGAACTCTCATATTATGCATTGACTACAGACAGTTAAACAAAGTGACTATCAAGAATAGGCACCCATTACCGAGCATCAATGACTTGTTCGATCAGTTGAAGGGAGAAGCAGTGTTCTCGAAGATTGATCTGAGATCGTATATCATCAGGTATGCATCAAAGAGGAGGACATCTACAAGACTGCATTCAGGGTCAGGTATGGGCATTATGAGTTTTTTGTAGTTCCATTCGGTTTGACTAATGCTCTAGCTACATTTATGTTCTTGATGAATAATGTGTTGTGTCTGTATTTGGATAATTTTTTTATTGTGTTCATTGATGACATATTGGTATATTCTAAAAATGAGGAAGAGCATGTTGAACATTTAGCAGCAGTGTTGAAATTGTTGAGAGAGCATCAGTTGTATGCTAAGTTCAGCAAGTCCAATTTCTTTCGGACTGAGGTACATTACTTAGGGCATGTTGTCTCCAAGGAGAGCATTATAGTAGATCCATAAAAGATAAGACCCATCATGGAGTGGGTATCTCTTAAGAATGTGGATGAGGTGAGATATTTCATGGGGTTGGAAAGGTACTACAGGAGGTTAATCAGGAACTTCTCACCAATTTCTTATCCTATTACATCATTGCAGAGGAAAGGTAAGAAATTTGAATGGACAGAGGAGTGTGACGCTAGTTTTGAGCAACTTAAGCAGTTGTTGACACATACACCAGTGTTAAAGATTGTAGACCCAGAAAAAGAGTTTGTAATGTGCACAGATGCTTGCAAGATAGGACTTGGTGGAGTCCTTCTGCAATATGGACAGGTGGTATTCTATGAGTGATAGAAACTAAATGAGCATGAGAAGAACTACCCCACACATGACCTTGAGTTGGCAGTGATCATACATGAGTTGAAGATGTGGAGACACTATTTTCTGGGCAAGAGGTTTACATTGATGAGTGATCACAGTGGTTTGCAGTATCTATTTGACCAACCGAATCTGAACAGTAGGTAGACTCAATGGTTGGCTATAATCAATGAGTTCAATTTTGAGATCAAATACATCAAAGGTAAAGAGAACAAAGTGGTTGGTGCTCTTAGAAGGCAGATACATGCAAATCACTTAGCAGTTATAAACTCCTATGGGAGAAACTTACAGGACAAGATCTTGCAGGCAGGTTAGCAGGATGTCAAATATATGGATATTATGCATAGGTTATAGCATAGTACAAGTACAATTACATCTGGTAGTACAGGTATAAGTACATGTAAAAGTATAGGTGCAGGTGCACAATATGTGGATTATTGTCTTACAGCGGATGGATTGGTTAGATTCTGAGATAGGATATATGTGCCAGATAATAGTGATCTCAAGAAGGTGATCTTGAGACAGTTTCATGTGAAACCATATTTAGGTCACCTAGGTTACCAGAAGACATTGACAAAAATAAAGATATTTTACTATTGGTTGAATCTTAGGAGGGATGTAGTCGAGTTTATGGATAGATGTTTCAATTGTCTGCGTGTGAAGGCAGAGTGTAAACATCTAGGTGGACTACTATAGCCGATTGTGATTTTAGAGTGGAAGTGGGAAGTCATTTCCATGGACTTCATCACAGGGTTACTGAGGACAGTGAGATGGCATGATTCCATCATGGTTATTGTGGACAGGTTGACAAAGGTTGCACACTTCATTCCAGTGAAACCTACATTCTCAGTTAGCGATATAGAACAAGTATTCATCAAAGATGTGGTCAGATTGCATGGTGTTCCGAATAATATTGTATCAGACAGGGATGCAAAGTTCACTTCCAATTTTTGGAAGGAGTTATTTGCAGGTTTGGGCACAAAGTTGGCCCCAATACAACTTATCATCCACACAAAAATGGATAGACAAAGAGGGTCAACACGATATTGGAGGACATGTTGAGGATGTATGTGATGCATCAACAACAAAAGTGGGAAGAGTATCTTCCACTAGTAGAGTTCTCTTACAACAATGGGTATCAGGAACATTTGAGGATGAGTCCATTTGAGGCATTGTATGGGTAGAGTTGCAATACTCCTATCAGTTGGAGTGATCTAGTTAACAGGGTGTTGATTAGACCAGATATGTTGGTAGACATGGAACAAGAAATGCAAGTAAACAAGAATAATTTGAAAGCAACAAGGGATAGGCAGAAGAGCTATGTAGATCAGAATAGGTTGTTCAAGGAGTTCCAGGTTGGGGAACAGGTGTACTTGCACATCAAACCAAAGAAGAGCTCATTGTGGATTGGATCATGTGTCAAGCTGGCACCACGGTTTTGTGGACCCTTCAGTATTATTGAGAGGATTGGGCCAGTAGCCTATCGACTTGCACTACCTCCGACAGTGAAAGTCCATGATGTTTTTAATGTGTCATTTCTTAAGAAGTACGTTAGAGATGTTGATCATGTGATTAACTAGTCTGTATTGCAAGTGGAACCATATGGATAATTTTAGTTAAAGCCTCAGTGTATATTGCAGAAAAAGGTGCTCATGCTTCGGAACCAAGCAATCGAGCAAGTTAAGGTGCAATGGAAGCACTTTGTGCCTGATGAAGCTACATGGGAGATCACAGATCAGATGTGGGCTACGTATTCTTCCTTATTTGTCATTTGAGGAAAAGAACTTTGGTATGTTGTTTTGGTATATGTTTTGGTATATGTTTTGGTATAGTTTTGGTATATGTTTGGTGATGTTAATCTATATGTACATATGTATATGGATGTAAATATCACCATGAACTATGATATAAAACTCCAATAAGCGGCATGGGTGTCATGTCATTATGATGTTATGTTGTTATGTTTTCATGTTGGTTTGCTTCTCAACGGGTTGATCATTGTAAATATTTCATCGAGTTAAGTTATAAAGTTCCATCGATAGTATATTTTACTTATAGCAGTTCTATTGTTATAGGTGTTGTTGAACACCGAGGACGGTGTTCCCCCAAGGAGGAGGCTTCTGTAACAGGCCTGGTGAAAATTCCATGTAGTAAAAGTTAATAAAGGAAAAATAATAACCACGGTTGATGGGACACTTAATCCAAGCTGAATATTGGGAAAAATCCTAGTGATGGGGATGACTTGTGATTGTCTAATGGCTAATGAAATTGGCAAAGGCAATGACTAAGTCTTTGGAAAGGAAAAATGGCATCTTCGCACATTTATTTATGAAAATAATGGAAATTAGGAGAAAAGGGAGGTGAAAGGTCACAGGTTGTATGTGAGGAGGAAAATGAAGGAAAATGATGAAAATAGAGGCCTCATTAATAAAAGGCTTATGATGATCAGTTGATAACCTTTTGTCAGTTCATTGTTGGAGCTCTCTCATTATTTTCTCTCTCTCATACTCTTGGAGACTTAGAGTTTTATTAGAGAACTCTTGGAGGGTGTGGCATAATTGGATTCTTGTAGAAAGAAGGAAAAGGAAGCATAAGAAGGGATCAGCAGCTACATCAGATTTTCTTGCAGGTACCGAGTTGCATGTATGTTTTCTTCACTAATCTTGGCATATATGGCATATGCATGTGGATTGTTGGTTGTGATTTGTTATTGGCATGGAGGATGGACGAAATTAACAGTGGATTTCCTAGCCTTTCCATTTCCTAGACAACCATGGTGATTGTGGGTTTGTTTTCCTTGCTTTGTATTAGTTGGTTCTCATGTTTCCTTATCTTGGGTTGAGTTACTAGTCCTAGAAGCCTTAGTTGGACAAACGCTCTAGAAGCCTTGTAACAACTTGGGTTGAGTTACTAGTCTTGGAAGCCTTGGTTGGACAAACACTCTAGAAGCCCTTAGTGCATTGATTTACTAGTCCTAGAAGCCCTGGTTGGACAAATTCTTTGGAAGCCTTGTATAAGTCATGGTTTGAGTTACTAGTCCTCGAAGCCTTGGTTGGAAAAACACTCTGGAAGCCCTGAAAATATTGGATGGAGACTAATCTGATGATGGTTTTGTGATGTCCGACCATGAGGTGGAATCTCGACTTGATGGGTTGAGGTGGATGGCCTTTGGAAGCCCTGGATGGTTTTTGGTTGATGTCTTCTATGAGATCCCACATTCATGCTTGGAATATGGCAGGGGGGTGAATGGTTGAAGAGATATTTGGCTCAACCATTCTATGGTCAAGTGGAACATGGAAGTCACATCCCGAGTTTGGATTTACATCATTAATGAAAGGTTATTTCTCCTTGTATTTCTATGAGTATTTTTATGGATTATATGTGGTCTATATGGTTGTAGTTTCATGGATATTTATGTTTTTATTATGTTGGTCGTTATGTATATATTTTATGATTGCAACTATGTATGGCTCTCATCATGTTGTTACTTCTAAATGAATGATCAATTTATCTATGACCTAATTAATGGAATGACAGTTGATGTGTTGATGCATCAATGTTTCTTAGTGATTCTCAACTAAGTATGAGACCCCTATGCATAGAAATGTTCTTTACACCTGTAGATTACATATTCGTGATATGTTTGACGAAATTCCTGTCATGGCTAGTAGGGGTTCAGTCAAGGTCTTAATCAAGTATTTTCTTTAGTAATGCCACTTCCATGTTAGTTTACTATCCTGAAGATGTGTTCCAATTCTGGGCAGTGACCTAGGCTCTAGGCCTGAAAAAGTGGCTCAAATCCTGGGGGGGTTGGCACAGCACTGACAAAAAGAGTCTCTAGACGCTAGAAGGTAGGCCAGTGAGAGTGACCAAAGGTCCTTAGATGCTAGCATGCCTATAGCATGAGATCAACTGGGGGTTAAGCTGTCCAAAAGCTTAGTGGGACCCAGGGACATGTTGCCTGAAGTGTTGGTATGGTTCTTAGGGGTCTTGTAGTTGATGTTGAATGTATGTATGGTGTGTTTCCATTAGTTCCACTTCCTTAACATGACTTAGGAGGTCGAATCATATCATAGTGGCCTCTCGTCGCATGTTTACCTCAACTGGTTGATTTCTTGGGTAGATGTGGGAGGAGGGTGTTACACGAGAGATTTTTTTTTTTAATTAAAATTTATAAATACATTTTTCATTTAATAAAAAAAAGACTATGTTTTATGTATGAAGTTGATGTAATATATATGTCAATCATGTAGCAAAGACACCAACAGAAGGACTAGCAACAGGAGAAGGAGAAAATGGCAGACCAATACAATGTGGTCTAACCATGGGAGGCATGAGAGAGGGAGAGGGATTTATAACCTCACCCTATTAGTGTAATGATCCAAGTGCTCTTGAGGAATGTAGGCCTCCTTAAGTACTAATGAGCCTTGGTATTGCAACAAGAATGCTTCAACTCCCAAGACTAGCAACTTTAATTATCAACCCAAGGTTCGTACAAACTTAAGAGATATCATCACTATATGTGCAACATTAAATGTATCATTCCTTTGATGTCATGATGTAATGGAATGAATGTAATAAAATCATATCCCAAACTAATTGTAGAAGATGAAATGCTCGAAATGAAACCTTAACCTATTGCAAGAAAGAAAATACAAGGAAAGAAACATATTCTAATTACATAAAGAAAATATCATGAATTAAATGTCAATCATTACATTTCAAAGAGTTTAGGTCCATTAACAAATTTAATTGGATGTGGAAATCATTATTGTATTATCCATTTCATAAATCTGTCCATTAGCTCAAATCACTAAAAAAAATTGCATGGGTAAAGAGGAAAGTCCTAAGTGGTCTTTAGTCTTCCCTAAGAATTGATTTAGAGCCTACGGGTCTTGATTCAACCCTAAGGTACAATAACCAAGATTCTTGAGTTGAGTGAATATGGGCAAGTATATACATGTTGGAAGGCTGCTACAGGACATCCTGTAGTTACTACAAGAAACTACAAATTTAATACAGGAAATATAATTCACTGAATGACCAAGCAAATCAAATCCAAATTGGATGGGAATTTTATTTTTTTTGACTAGGACTTATTAGATCTCCATTCCAAGTGGAATCACTCAAAATTACCTTTGTTAACCCATTCTAAAAATAACATAAAATTACTAGTCTAAAATCTAAAACTTCGAGAACTAGTGAGCTAGTAAATCTATCAAATGCCTAACTTAATCAAGTGCAAATGCATTGGAGTAATTTGTGTTATTAAGTGGAATTTTTTTGTGATCTAATGAAATTTGAATCAACTCAATTGAAACTTGTTAGCATGCTCTAAAAAATAGCATAAATTTATTGTTATTTGCCACACGGAACTTCCAAAAATCTAGATTTGGGAATAAGAAAACTAATCCAAGTAGCTCAATGATTACTATGATCTTCCAAAGTTATTCCAAGGATGAAATGATGCTTGTGACCCAGAAAAAGAACTTAATTCAACCATTTAACCCAATCCCACAACAAGAAATCATCAATACTAAATGCAGAAATAGAAAAAAACAAGAACAAGAGATGCATGTGAATAAGAAGTGAAAGGAAGAAAAATAAATGATACAAAAAGTCTCTAAGGCTCCTGGGATGGCCAAGCCCTAGGAAAATCAGGGTCCTGTGAAGGAGACCAAGGTTTAGAAGCTTAACATGGCACCAATATTCATTATTTCCATCAATACAAACATCCCTGCAAGAAATGAAAGTGGAGCTACAAAAATACGAGTTCTCTCCACAAGAAGACTAAGAAAAATCAACCCTAAAGGAAAATTTGACTTGTTACTTATAAAAAATGCTTAGGAAGCATTCCCCATGAAAGGAGGAAGTTTTCCCCGCCAAAATCCCTTAATTAGTGGATTTGGTTCCCAATACTAGGAATCTACATTAAATGATAGGGAACACATTCCTAAATGTTAGTTCCCTATAATATTAGTGATTCCCCCATTACTATTATCATTTTATCTCTTATTATTATTGTTGTGCCCCTATTGTCCCCATATTGTTATTATTGTGCCCCATAGAAGCCCAATATTGTTATTTTTGTGCCCTTATATTATTATTGTTATGTCGGCTTGATTATATTGTGACCCCTTAAACTCATATATATAAAAAGGAGGTCTTGTCATTTGTATCATCAAATAATTATTAATTTGTGTAATATAAAGGAGGATTCCCCCTCAAAGAGGCTGATTTTTAAGTTGTTGATCTATATTTTCTATCTCTTTGTGAGTTGGTTTCATAACATTTGGTATCAAAGCTTTGGATTTTAGGGTTTCGCTACTCCAAACAGGTCATCGTGGCATTTTCGCTATAATTTTTTTTCTACGACATTTCAAAAGCTAAAATTAAAACCCATTTGACCATAAATTTGTATGAATCGCGAGTCTGAATTTCAAATATTTTTTCCCTATATTTTAGGATATATGATCCAAGGAAGTTAGGGTTTTTGCAGGATCCTGAATTATATCTCAAACAAGTGAACTGGGTAAAATATCCGTAACTTTCTCTCTAAGCATCAAATTGAAATTTTGTAAAATGGTATAGAAAGAGGACATAATATAGTTTTCTGTGAATTGGTTTTAGGTACAAAGGTCAAAACAGTGACACGTGGAACTTCGCAAAAGTACTCTCTACTGAACAAGCCCATAATTAGGTCATCGTGGGATATTTGACATAACTATTGCTTAGAGAATCCAATATTGATCAGACTTGCAGGGTTGGAACGAGAACACATAGGGCTACAACATGAACAAATTTCATACTTGGGATATCCACAATTACAGAGATACAACAGATTCAATATCGATCTCCTACAAAGCCAAAAAAATCGAAGGACATAGTGAAGCATCATTATCATTAATTGATGCCCCGAAGAAAGAAAATGGAAACACCTAATAAGCAACCTGAAATCTCTAACATAACTCATGAAGAAGAGGAATAAATGCAACATGATATATCAAAATTACGAGACCAAGTGCAACAAATTTCACTCTCACAAAAAGGAACAGAATCTAAGATGGATGGTTTAAAGAAATGTGTGGAAGATAAGATGGATGGCATGGAAGCTAAGATAGAAGCAAAACTTAAAGGCAACATGGAAGATTTGAAGATAGATTTGACAAAGTTGCTACAAGAAATTCTTACTAACAACGAAAGGGCAGTAAAGGAAACTCATGATGAGAAAAAAAGAAATGTTAATCATGATTTCATAGACTATAACGCTGGTTTGAAGACCCACCATGTTCCAAATATCGATATGAGGAAGTTTGATGGCAAGGATCTCATAACATGGATACTACATATGGAACAATATTTCAATCTCCATAATGTACAAAACACACAAAAGGTACGCATTGTAACTTCATATTTGGAACCCAATCAGATTGTATGGTATCAATGACTTTTCTCTCATAAAAAAATTGTCACTTGGGCAATTTTTACGGAAGAAATTATAGCACATTATGAGGATACAAAAAGAAACACCTTTTTTAGCCAATTGATAAATCTCAAACAAAAGGGTTCAATGATGGAGTACATTGAGGACTTCCAAAAATTGAACATAAGGGAAAATATATTCCAGAGGAGCATAGGATTGATGTGTTCATAGGGACATTAAAGGATAACATCCAAAATAAGGTTCGCCTTTGGGAACCTGATTCATTGGAGAAGGAATTCAAGTTGGCAAAAAAAATGGAAAGCAAAATTATGGCAACAAGGAAGCCTACCACTCACAACTATAAATACGGAAGTGGTGTCACCCCTAGCCTTCCACAACCTACAAGGTTGACACCACAACAATTGGAAGAAAAAATAGAAAAATGGATTTGGTATAGTTGTGATAGCTAATACACTAAAGGTCATAGTGTGTTGAGAAGAAATTATTTTACATAGATTGTGAAGAGGAGGAAGAAAAAGAACAAGAAACATCAAAAGAAGAGGATATACACTAGGAACAAACTCTAGAGAAAGAATAAATTAATCTGACCATATCTTGCAATGCATTGGTCGGGAGTACCACTCCTAAAACTATCAATATAGAAGGGCATATCAAGAAGAAAAAGGTAATATTGTTGATTGATTCGGGCAGTACCCATAATTTTATTCATTGTAAGATAGCCAAGGAATTGAATTGCTTCCTATATCCAGCACCAGGGTGTCAAGTGATGGTTGCAAGTGGAGGAACCATAAATTGCTCTAGAAAGTGCCATAATATCAAGATATCTATGGGAGAATATGTATTGAATAGCCCAATGCTTTCCATTCCTGGGTGGTGTTGATGTTGTACTAGGAGTCCAATGGCTACAATATTTGGGTACAATTTCTTTTAATTTTTAAGAACTTCTCATGAAATTTTTTTCGGAAGGAAACAAAGTTGAATTAAGGGGTATCATAGGGAAACCAAGAAAGATAATCAGCTCTAATGGAATGACAAAGCTTCTGAAGAAATAACAACAAGGTGTAATTGCACAATTATGTTCGTTAGAGGTTTTGACATCGAAATCATTTATTTCTTCATATCTCCAAGATGTTTTGGACAATCATTACCAGGTATTTGAGACTCCCAAAGGCATCCCACCTATTCGTGATCATGATCATGCTATTCATTTGATTTCAGGAAGTTTTCCTCCAAACATCAGGCCTTACAAATATCCCTATGCCAAAAAGAGTGAAATCGAACGTATGGTTGCAAAAATGCTAGAGGGTGGTATAACTCAACCTATTAAAAGTTCTTTCTTGGATCCAGTAGTATTGGTGCACAAGAAGTATGGATCATGGTGCATGTGTCCCGATTATATGGAGCTAAACAAGCTCAGTATTAAAGATAAATTTCCCATTCCTGTCATTGATGAATTATTGGATGAATTGCATGGATCAATCTACTTCACCAAGTTGGATATTCGTTCAGAATATCATCAAATCAGAATGAAGACTAAAGACATTCCAAAAACGACATTTAGAAATCATCAGGGTCATTATGATTTTTTGGTCATGCTTTTTGGCCTTACCAATGCACCTTCTACATATTAAGGTTTGATGAATTCCATTTTCAAACCCTTCCTTAGAAAAATTGTGTTAGTATTTTTTGATGATATACTAATCTAAAGCAAGTCTTGGAAGGATCATGTTCAACATGTTGACAGGGTGCTCAAACTATTTGAGGAGAAACAATTATATGCAAAAAGCTCCAAATGTTTCTTTGGAGTACAAGAGGTGGAATATCTAGGTCATATTGTATCTCATGAAGGTGTTAAGGTAGACCCTAGCGAAATTAAAGCCATTAAGGAATGGAAAGTCCCAACATCCACAAATAATCTACGTGGATTTCTCTGGTTGACAAGGTATTATCGCAAGTTTGTTAAGAATTATGGGAGAATAGCAGCACCTCTAACAACATTATTGAAGAAAGATGCATTTTCATGGACTCCAGAAACAACAAAGGCCTTTGAACATCTTAAAGAGGCAATGTGCCAAGCACTGGTCTTAGCTACGTCGGACTTCACAAAAACATTTATTGTGGAATGTGATGCCTCAGGAAACGGAATTGGTGTTGTTTTAATGCAAGAATAAAGACCCATTTCTTTCGAAAGCCGACCAATCAAAGGAAAGTATTTACGCAAATCTCTTTATGAGAAGGAAAGGTTGGCAATACTACATGCACTTAAGAAATGGTGACCCTACCTAATGGGAAGACACTTCAAGGTTAAAACGGATCATGATAGTCTTAAATACTTTTTAGAACAAAGATTGAGTGGAAAAAATGGGTCACAAAGATGTTGGGTTATGACTTTGAAATCATATACAAAAAAGGGAAGCAAAATGTTATGGCAGAAGCACTCTCAAGAAAGGATGAGGATGTGGAAGCATTGCTTTGCGTCATTTCTATTATCCAACTAGATTGGATAAACAAAGCAAGGGATGAATGGAAGAATGACGAAGAAGTGTGGGCACTCATTCAAAAGTTACAACAAGACTCGAGTACATATGATACATTTAGCTGGAAAACTGATTCGTTATGGTACAAAGATCGCTTATACCTATGTAATAATTCCCAACTCAAACAAAATATTCTTATGGAATTGCACACCTATCCCGTAGGAGGGCACTTAGGATTTTTAAAAACTTACCACAAGGCTAAGAAGGAATTTTTTTGGGATGGCCTTAAATTTGATATTGAAAAGTTTGTGGCGGAATGTTTGGTTTGCTAACAAAATAAAGTTGAAACAATTAAGACCCTAGGTTTATTACAATCTTTATCCATTCCAAGCCAACTTTGGGAGGAGGTTTCATTGGATTTTATCATAGGTTTACGCAAGTCTGAAGGAAAGTGTATCATCATGGTGGTAGTTGACAAACTTACCAAGTATGCACACTTTTGTGCGTTATCTCATCCATTCAAAGCCAGTACAGTTACTCCTGCATTTATGGAAACAATTCAAAAGCTACATGGAAACCCAAAGATTACCGTAAGAGACAAAGATCCCATTTTCACTGGAAATTTTTGGACAGAATTATTTTCTTGTCTTGGTACTCAATTAGCTCATAGCTCATCTTATCATCCTCAATATGATGGGAAAATTGAGATAGTAAACAAATGTTTGGAAGGATATCTTCATTGCTTTATATCTGATAAACAAATACAATGGGTCAAATGGTTGCCTCTGGCTGAATAGTGGTATAACACTTCCTTCCATACTACAGTAAAAATGACCCCATTTATGGCACTTTATGGATATCATCCATCGTCCATCACATCATATTTAAGAGAAAAATTGAAGGTTCAAGTTGTGGAAGATCACATCAAGCATCAATAAAAAGTTCTCCAACTCTTATAGGATAATCTCACTTTGGCGCAGAATAGAATGAAAGAACAGGCATATCAACATCGCAGCGAAACAAGTTTTGATGTAGGTGACTGGGTATTTCTAAATCTACAACCATATAAACAAATGTCCCTCAAGAAATCTAAGAAGGATAATAAATTATCACCAAATTATTATGGTTTATACAAGGTGTTGCAAAAGATTGGTACTATGGCATACAAATTGGAGCTTCCTGTAGCTTCCCGAGTGCACCCAATTTTCCATGTTTCATGCTTAAAGAAGGTTATAGGTGACAAGCTCCTAGTTCAAACAATATTGCCAGAACTTGACAAGGAAGGAAAAATCATATTGGAACTTGAAGCAGTCACATAAACAAGAAATCGACAGCTACGAAATCGATCAATTTCAGAGTATCTCATCAAATGGAAGAACTTACCCGCTGAAGATTCCACATGGAAGGATGAGAATTTTATACAGAATCATTCATAACTACTCAAGCATTGAGGACAACACTTTTTTGAAGGAGAGGGGTATGTTAGGTCCCTATAATACTATTTATTCCCCCATTACTATTGTCATTTTATCCCTTATTGTTATTGTTGTGCCCCTATTGTCCACATATTGTTATTATTGTGCCCCATAGAAGCCCACTATTATTATTTTTGTGTCCTTATATTATTATTTTTATGTCGGCTTGATTATATTGTGACCTTTTAGACTCCTATAAATAGAAAGGAGGTTTTGTCATTTGTATCATCGAAGAATTGTTCATTTGTGTAATGTAAAGGAGGTTGCCCCCTCGAAGAGGTTGATTTTGAAGTCGTTGATCTATGTTTTCTATCTTTTTGTGGGCTGGTTTCATAACAATTTGTGTAATTATTTCATGATATCTTCTTGATTTATTATTTAATATTGATCCTCATGTAGTAGGGAGAAAGTCCCTAAAGTATGTCCTCCTCCAAATCTTCATAATTTTCCCAATATTCTCACAATATTCCACAAAATAAATAATATTATGCACAAATATGAAATTATCAGAAACCTTCCTAATGAACATATTAAAGTTAAAAATACATTATCTAATGCAAAAAGAGAGGTTTAATGTGTTGAAGGATGGTTAAATGGGCCTTCATTTATGTATAATTTAGAGGCCCGTCATACCCCCCTGTTGATATTGTTTCTTATCCTCTAAGAAACTTAGTGACCTCATTGTGCCTCATTCATGGCCTTGGTGACCTCTCTCTTGTGCATTCCTCGGTCCTTTATCTTAAAAATCTTGGTTATAAGTTATGTAAGGACAAGCACAAAATTGTAGTTGTTCTTTTCATGATTGTTTAACTGTATTTCAAGCAAAAAACATAACTTTCCTCTTTGCAAGTGAACTTTGTTGGTTTCTAGATCCATTTCATTCATATCCTCTCCCTTGAAACCTTCATTCCATTTTCACTCATTTTTCCAAAATTGTTTGTGCATAGAAAAATCACAGCGTTTCTTGAGACCATTAGCCTGCCTTCTTCCCTTTATTCAAGATGGGTTCTTGAATATTTTTCAGTTTTGCAAGGTCTTCCATATCCTTTTCCAACCTTCTCGTACCTTTTTCCACCATTTGGACACCTTTGAAACCTTCAAAACACCTTTAGATGAGAACTAGGACATCCAGTAGTAACTACAGGAAACCCTGTAGTAATTCCTATAGTAACTATAAGAAACCCTATAGCATTTGGTTTAAACCTATTTTGAGAAGAAATGATAGTCTGAGCCTAGGGTAGGTCCTCAACTTGACTTCCATGCCATTCTACCCTTTCTATAACATCTTTTATGCATTGGAAAAAAGCTAGAAAGAGATTAGAGACTTCTTGGAAAGCCTCTTTCCTCACTGCAGTTTGAGTTTTATTTTGATGGTGAATGATTTCTTGCCATTTTTTGCCTTCTTCTTCTCTTTCTTGGCCTAGATGATTGCCTAATGGCCTTGGAGTTCTCTGTTTTGATTAGGTCTCTCTTAGGCACTACCATTTTGGGTTTTAGCACAATTTGTTCCTTTCTTCCTTCTTGTAGCAGCATTCTACCTTCCTATAGCAGTCATTCCTTCTCTTTCGGGGTCTTCTAACTATATGAGAGTGATGAGAAATGATGTAGAGGGTTTGGAGGATGGTGCTAGGGCTAAGAGGGAGTAGTGTAGGTTTTTGAAAATGGATAGGATGTGCTCTGTGTGTTTTTTTCAAGAAATTTTCACGGTCAGACACAGTGCAAGGTTTGTTCTTGAAAAATATTAATTTTTTTCTTATGAAATGGGATGGATGAATGATGGATAGATAGTTAATATGAAGTGGATGGAGGACTTGGACTGTTGTGGTGACTTGGCCTTTGCACAAATTTTCCTCTTTTGACTGTTGTCCCCATTCCTTGAAATCATCACCCTTCCTAATTTGGTTTTTCCACATTACTTGAGTGAAAGAATTAGTTTTATTAACTAGTTTAAGGTGGCCAAGACTACTGACCCATGTTTATCTTATAAAACCTCATCTCTTATGCATTGAAAACAAATTTCTAACCATAATATGCTCAAGGGAAGAGGTCAAGAATATTGCATACATGTACCTACTTGAAGGTTGTTGGAGGGGCATGCATGTTGCTATTGATTTGATGATCAATACATGATCCTCTAGAGGTGATAATTTCATTTGTTTTCTTCTGCACAGGTCTTCATAATTTGGTGATTCTAAACCTTTGTCTTCCAATTATCTTGAGCAAGTTATCTTAGTCAAATATGGCCTTCTTGGAGTGCTAGGTTGGGCCATGGGTGATGTTCACCTTCTCCACACTTTTCAGAACCGTCATACCCCTTACCATCACTTCATTTCACCTTCCCTACCTTCCTATATCCTTCAGCTAGTTTCCTATAGAAAACAAGGACATCCTGTAGTGAACTAGGACATCTTGTAGTAACTACAGGAAACCTTATAGCAGCCTATTTAAACCCATATCTCCTAATGGTATATTGGATTGACCTGAAATTTTTAAAGCATGTTGTCATCATCCTTATGCACCTCCCCATAAAAAAAATAAAAAAAAATAAAAAAATAAATAAAAAAAATAATAATAATTTGGCCAATGGATGCATGAATCTCGAGAAAAATTAATAAAAGGTTGTAAGTGATGGAGGTCGATTTCTCAAAAATTGTGCTATGGAATTTGCTTAAATTGTTTGGGAATGTTACCATTATCCATATGCATCTCCCCATGAAACAACTTTGCAAATGGATGCACGAATATCGAGAAAACTCAAAAATGGTTGTAGGTGATGGAGGTCAATTTCTTGAAAATTGTGCACTGCAATTTGCTGAAATTGCTTAGGCATGTTACTATCATCCATATGCAACTCCCCCTGAAACATCTTGGAAAAAGGATGCATGGTTTTCAAGATATGATAAAAATACTTTTTTGCTCTATTTATTTTTGTTTCTTGTAGTAACTTAGGATCTTCTTGTAGTATTTCAGGACAACAAGGAAAATAAGTGGTAAAAGCTTGGGAATGATGAGTGGATGGTGGAAATATATGAGGGTGATGGATTGGCATGGATTTGGTCCTATTGGAGCATTTGAGTAAAGAAGGAGAAAGTCAAAAATTGACTTCTTTTGACTATGATTGTGATCAACTTTTCTTTTGGTGGCTAACTTGTTTTTGTTGCTTGCAGAGGTTGGAGAGCACCTGCATTCATGAGAGAGAGATATATGGAGAAAAGATTTTTGTTTTCTCTTCCTTTTTTTCTTCTGGGCCTACCAGCCGTCTCAATGAGGTTTTCAACTAGTAGGTCTGCCTAGGCACCTCAAAGGAGGTTTTCACCTAAGATCTTTTATTTTTCTTGTTTTTTCTCTTTTTTTCCAACCCATTGATCGCCTCACCAAGGTTTTCAATCAATGAGCCAATATTAGGCACCTCAAAGAAGTTTTTCACCTGAGATTTTATTCTTTTCTCTTATTTTTCATTTTTTTTAATTTTTCTACCCTACTTCACTTGAAAAACAAAATCCCTCTCAAGTATAAGAATACTTCCAATGGATCTATGTGCACATCAAGATGACTAATAAACTGATGTGTAGGCCTAAAATGAATTCTTTGACATGTACCTGAATGTAAGAGACAAAATGGTTTGACTGAGATGATATTAGGAATTGTTAAAGAAGAGTGTGTTGCTCCAACTTAACACTTTTATGGAACCATATTTCAATATAGTTGCGATGCCCCTGGTCTACTTGTTGATTTGGATCATCTTAGATGTCTTCTTCTTCCATGAAATTCAGATCTTCTTCTTTTTGTTGATTATTCTCTTGTACACATAGAGGATCTAATGGTAACATGAGGGAACTTTCTCAATCTCTGATTCTGATGTCTGATCTTCATCAAGTGCATCCCATGGTCCTTTGGTCTTCTCATTTGAATCTTCTTCTTCTAGATGTGGACCTTCAATGACATCAATAGAATCTCTTTTTTGCAATACATTTCCTAATCTAAGATGAATACCATTTAGATCAACAGGAGATGTTTGGAAGTTTTGTGCCTCAACACTGTAAGTGGGTTGAGCTACTTCCTTGTGTGGGTTTGAAAATGGTGGTACAAGTAGTTGAGTGGGAGTAGATATTTGAGATGGATGTGGTTGGGGTTTTGGTTGTGGTGGAGGTGGATGGTAGAGATAACATGGAGTTGAGTATGGAGGATATTGAGGATATTGTGGATGTCTCCCATACGTTCCTTGCCAAGATTGGTTTTTGGGTTGAGATGGCCAAGGTTGCCAATGAAAGGGTGTATTCCAATTACTTTGATATGGATGTGCATAAGCTTTAAATTGTGAATTAGGCTCTTGCCTCATATGAGGTTGAATAGGTTGCAATGGGACTCTTGGAGCTACATAACATAGTTGCATTGGAAATTGACTTGCTCCATTGTCCTCTTGGTAAACTTCCCTCAACCTTGGTAATGAGGGGCAATATTTAACATGTGATTTTGCATGGGCAACACAAATATCAGCATCTTCTTTTTCTTCATCTTGCAATCAGCATCTTCTTTTTCTTCACCTTGCATTCTTATCATTTCTACTTGTTTTCTTAGATTGCTAAGAATTTTTGTTTTAAAGTCATCAAACAAATTTCCAAGTTTAGCTTGACTTACCGATCTTGATGTCAATTTACTTACTCTTGCCCTTCCTCTTGATATGTGTTTGCATGTTTCACAAATTTATTCAAATGATAATTTGTATAAATCACCTCTACTCATGAAATCAAGGAGATCAATCCACTCATCCCTAATTGTTCTAAGTAAGAGGGTTTTTAGTGTGTCAGATCCTAAATGATGTAATTTTTCCCTCTTAACATTATACATGAACATCTCTATTATATCCTCAAGGCTCCCATCTTCTTTTTTATTCATTCTAAATATTTATTCTTTAAGATCATGATCTTTATATTTTTCTAGAAATATATTTTTCATATCATTCCATGATCTTATTAAATTAGTCCCTAAAGTCATGAACCATTTAAGAGCTCTATCCTTCAATGTTTCCGGAAAAAATCTCAGTTTTTGAGCCTTTAATAACTAACCATAATATCTACAAAGGATTTCAAATTCAAAGAGAAAGGTTTCCAGATCCTCCGACCTTAGAAAATGAAAGTTGGAAGAAAATATGGAGGGATGTTCTTCATATGCACACTGACATTAGTATCTTGAATGGGAAATCCAAGAGGATCTTCTTCATTGTCATCATTTCCATCCATTTCTTCTTCCTTCTCTACCACATCTTCTTCTTCTACCTGCAAAAATGAATGATGATGTGGCTTTTACTGCACCACGTGATCAAATGGGGGGTTTGGTGTTGGAGAAGTATTTTTTTATTTTATTTTATTTTTAATAAGAATGCTAATGCAGTGCAATTTTCTGTTTTTGAAATGAAATATGCCTAGTGCAATTTTTTGTTTATCCAGAAAGTAAAAGAAATAAATCTAGGGAAGAAAACAATGCATACTTCGACACCTCCCCAACAATGGCACCAACAAGTGATGAGCCTCGGTATTGCAACAAGAATGTTGCAACTCCCAAGGCTACCAACTTTAATTATCAGCGCGCGGTTCATAAAAACTTAAGAGGTATCAGCACTATATGTGCAGCATACAATGTGTCCTTCCTTCAATGTCATGATGTAATGGAGTGGATGTAATAAAATTAAATCCTAAACTAATTGTAGAAAATGAAATGCTCGAAATGGAAACCTTAACCTATTACAAGAAAGAAAATAAAAGGAAAGAAACATATTCTAATTGCATAAAATAAATCTCATGAAGTAAATGTCAATAATTACATTTCAAAGAGTTTAGGCCCATTAAAAGAGTTCATTGGATGTGGAAATCATCATTGTATTATCCATTTCATAAATCTGTCCATTAGCCCAAATTGTTGAAATGTTTTGCATGGGTAAAGAGGCAAGTCCTAAGTGGTATTTAGTCTTCCCTAATCATTTATTTAGAGCCTATGGGTCTTGATTCAACCTTAAGGGACAATAACCAAGCTTCTTGAGTGTATTTGGGCAAGTATATACATGTTGGAAGGCTGCTACAGGAGATCATGTAGTTACTACATGAAACTTCAGATTTACTACAGGAAACTATAATTCGCCGAATGACCAAGAAAATAAAATCCAAATTGGATGGGACAAATTTTTTTATTAACTAAGATTTCTTAGGTCTCCATTCCAAGTGGAATTAGTCAAAAATACCTTTGTTAACCCATGCTAAAAAATAGCAAAAAATTACTAGTCTAAAATCTAGAAATTTGAGAACTAGTGAGCTAGTAAATCTATCAAATTCCTAACCTAATCAAGTGAAATTTCAATGGGGTAACTTTTGTTATTTTTTTTTTAACAGAATCGGTTAATTTTGTATTATAAAAACTCAAAACCATAGTTCTAGTACATAGATATCGGAGGTTTCGGCAAAGAGGATCAAAACTGGGTGCGCAGACCCATTTTCCTCGTTTCTGCCTCTATGACTGAAATTGAAAAGAAAACGGCTATATTGCCTGACAAACACACCACCTAACCAACAGAATTTACATACCATAGATTTTTAGGGAAGTTTCTGAGTGACCGAGTCATCAGGGATGGGATCTCTCCTGGCACTAGCTTTTGTAGAGGCCTCAACTTGATAGCTCTGGGTAAGGGCTCTGATCTGCTCTATGGCTTCCTCCAAATGGCTGCACCTTCCTTTCAAATTTTTGATTTCTTCCTTCTGCTTCTCAAGTTTTTTCCGCTTTGATCTGCTATCCGCTTCATAATCTTCCTTCAACTCATTGAAATGCTTAACATATCTGTTGATCATGATTGTATGGGTTTTGCACATGGTGCAATCTTTGCTGAAAAGCATGTCAAGATTGATTGCGGGTTCCTTAGCATTCTGCTGGTCATGATGGTCCGCCATGATGCTTGACAGATTGCAAGAAGCTGAGAAGAAAGGAGAAGGATGGGGATCGGGGAGGAGGGGAATGTCGGGAAGAGAATCGCTAATGCAGAGGAGGGAGAACAGGGGTGAAGGGAGCGAGGAGCGCTGAGGATTGAGGAGGATGGCCTGTGAAGAAGAACCAGGGCCTCTACAATGATCAAGACATAGAAGATCAGTTAAAAATAATACCACAAAGCATAAACTAGCTTTTACCAGAAGCGAGGAGCGGAGCTCTGGATCCCGATTAGAGATGGCAGCTTCAGAATGGAGCCTTCGCTTGGAGAAATCGTAGAGGAGAAGCCTCGCGATGTCATGAACTGTGGTGAGACTGATAACCAGGCAGCAATAAATAGATACCGTGAGATTATCCCAATGCTTAGTCCAGTTCTGGGAGGATCTGATCTTGGGAGGGGAGAGATCCTCAGGAATGATGTCGCTGCTGTCGAGGAGCCTGCGGAGGGGATGGGCTCGATCACGCGTCCTGAGAATGACTGCGCTGCTCAAAAGCTGGTTCATGAAGAGACAGGGCTTAGTGATCATACCCGGATCCTAAGGGTGGATTAGATTCCTTTGATGCTAGGTTGGGATCTCGAGGAGATTTGGAGGTGAGAAGGGAGATTTGGGGAAGGACCGAATACGCAGAAGGTGATGCCTGAGGTGACTAGTGTGCAGGGGAGAGGGTATGGGGAATGCCTGCCTATGGTATGGATTTTTCATAAACTTCATCATTTTCCTTGACCTGACCTGTCCGCCTGCTAGTGGCTTTGTTAGCTTGTTCATCCGCCTCTGTGTTGTTTCCTCTGAGAACGTGCTTGAAGGTGACTTCGCTGATACTCCTGATGGTCTCCATTATCCTACCTTTGATGTTTTTTAATGCCATTTGCCTGAAATCTTTCCCAGAGGTCATGGCCGCTATGATAATTGTAGAGTCACCCATGATAAGAAGGTTTTGGAGGCCTAGATTTCTGGCAATAGAGGTCCCCAAGAGGAGGCTGTAAGCCTCAGCCTTGTTGTTGGACATGGAGCCTAATCCCCATTCATATTTAACTATGGTTTTCCCCTGAGAGTCTTTAATAATTCCACTGGCTCCAGCTTGGCTCGGGTTATTTTTTGATGCCCCATCAAAATGGAGGGTGGGTCTTCTTTGTTTTTGAATCCAGTTTTTGACTTCTTCCTTGGTTCCTCTCAGCTTCCAATCCAGATTTCCTTTTCCTATGTTTACATTATTTTGGATTCTTGTTTCATAATTGAATTTTCTCATCCACTCTTTTACACTTGCATCTGTCAATTCCGGGTCTGCCTGGATTATACCATTTGTTTCAATGGTCTCTGTAATGAGTGCAATCGTTTTAGCTAGGGTTCTAGATATACCTGGCTTCATGTTGTTAAATATGCACTTATTTCTGGTTATCCATATCTTCCAGCAAAGATTTGAGGGAATACTATTCCACATCCTTGTAGCTAGGCTCTTGCTCTTGTTGGATTGGGGAAAACATTTCCCCAAGCTTTTCTGAAGGAGAGTGATTTGGTTGGGGAGATCGCCAGTGATAAGAGGGCTGGTGATGAGATTCCAGCAAGATCTTGCAAAGGGGCACTCTATAAAGAGATGGTTGCTACTTTCCTCCGCCTCCCTGCACATGCAGCATATTGAGGGGCCATGGATGCCCTTCTTCCTGAGGTTTTCCGCAGTAAGAATTTTTCCATGAAGGAGGGTCCAATTGAAAAGTTTAACCTTTGGCAGACATTCGATTCTCCAAGCTACTTTGTGAAGTGGCCAATTATTTATTGCTGAGGCGTTTTGGAGGGTTCTGTAGCCCTCTTTGACCATGTAACTTCCTCCGTTTGGATCCCAAACAAACTTGTCATCTGACATTCTATTTGTGGGAGCTGAGCCAATGAGTGAAGTCTTGAGATCAGCCCAGATGTTCATGAGGTCATTGGGGAGGGCGAGAGATTTCCAACCTTTCCAACAGTTCTAATCCCAGAGAGAGATTTCATAGAGAGTTTTGAGGTTTGCCTCCATCATCCATCATTGCAGGGGCCTGAAATTAGGGAGAGATCCTCTAGCCTCCGAGCCCATAATTCTATCCTCCCAAACACTGATACCTCTACCATTACCCAGAGCTCTTGAGATATGGAATTTGATTTGGGGGAGAGATTTTTTGATTAGCTTCCACACTAGTGTACATTGTCTGTCGATAATGGTTTCTGAGAGGATATTGTTGTTGACCCCATTCAGATATTTCCTCTTGATGACCTCTGTCCACCTGGCTCCTCTCTCACTGAGAATCCTCCAGATCAATTTGAAACCCATAGCCATGTTTGCAAGCCTTGGGACTCTAATTCCGAGCCCTCCTTTTTCTAAGGGGAGAATGACCTTGCTCCATTTTACCAAGCTAAACTTTTTTGTGTCTTTCTTTCCTCCTTGCCACAAAAAACTTCGAATTATCAGCTCCATGTGCTTATGGATGCTCGCTGGAGCAAGAGTAGTGGCGAATTGATAGATTGGGAGGGCTGAAAGGATGGCCTTGATGAGAATTGTTCTGCCCGCTAAATTAAGCCAATACACTCCCCAACGCTGGAGCTTCCCTCTCAATTTTTCAATTAGCTTAACCCAAATCTCAGTTTTGATTGATTCCTTGGCTAATGGCAGCCCCAAATACATAAAATGGGACCAGTTCCCTTGGGCAGGGATCTCCATGATTAAAGAGATTCTCTGGGTTATGTGTCTTGGGACATTCCAAGTGTAGATCATGCACTTGTTGTTGCTTAGTTTACCTCTAGAATCTTGGAGGAAGAGGTCCAGTGTTTCCTTGAACCTCCGGGCCATAAGGCTTGAGGCGCCTCCAATTAAAAGAGTGTCATCAGCAAAAAGGGAATGGTTAATCCCTTTGGTTCCTCTGACTATATCGATCCCCGTTATTTCCTTTAACCTTCGCTTATTCTCCAGATGCAAGCTTAGAGTTTCAGCCATGATAATATAGAGAAAGGGAGAAAGCGGGCATCCTTGCCTCAAGCCTCTTGAACTTTTGAAGGCGATACAGGGCCTACCATTGATGAGGGGAGTTGTCCAGTTGAAAGAAATGCATTCCATGACCCTGCTAGTGAAGTGCTCAAAGATACCAAAATTCTTCAAAACGGCCTGTAGGAATGAGTGGTTAACCCGGTCAAAGGTGTTCGCCATGTCAAGTTTGATGATCATGCCCCTTTCCTTTCTAGATATACTGCTGTGGATTGCCTCCTGTATGAGAATTACATTATCCGTTATATGTCTCCTAGGGACGAAGCCTCCTTGGTTCTCAGAGATGAGGGAAGGGAGAATTCTTTTAAGCCTGTTTGCCAAGATCTTAGTGATGATTTTGTAGGAGACATTGCACAAGGATATAGGGCGGAATCTATCAAAGGATTAAGGGTTGGGGTATTTAGGGATAAGAGCCAGATGGGAGGATTTAATGCTGCTGCCCATTTTGCATTTTATGAAGAAGTTTTTTTCCATTCTTATGTAATCCTTCTTGATAATTTCCCAATGGGTTCTGTAAAAGGCCACTGTGAAACCATCAGGGCCTGGAGCCTTGTCCAAGGGCATGCTGTGTATTGACCATTCTATTTCCTCCGTCGTGACCTCCTTGTCCAAATCTGTATTTTGGGCTTCTGAGATCTTGTTCTCAATTATATTGAGGAAATATGGGTTTTCCAAGTAATGAGGATCAGCAGTTAGAAGAGTTTGAAAATGCCGAGACGCTGCTTCCTTAATCTCCTCTTGTTCTGTTAGAACCCTTCCCTCCACCGTTATCCTTTCAATGTTATTCCCTGCTCGCCTTAGTTTGAGGCTGTTATGAAAAAAAGAGGTATTTTTGTCTCCTGATTTGAGCCAGAGGCATCGTGATTTCTGCCTTTGCTCTTCCTCTTCCATTCGGTTCTGTTTATACAGTTCCTTATACAGTTCATTTTCTTTCCTTTGATCTTCTTCAGTATCTTGGACGCTTTCTTTTTCTTGGTTCCACTGAGCTAGCTTCATTTGGAGATCGATTTTTTTTTTCCCTTCCTCTGCTGCGTATTGCCTTGCCCATTGCTTGATGGTTGTCCGAAGAAGCTTGAGCTTGGTTTCCCAGATGAAATGAGGGGAGCCCAAAATGTCCATTGCCCAGTGATCCTTTATCAAGTTTCTAAAGTCTTCGCTGCTGTCCCATGCTCTGTTGTACTTAAAGGGAATCGGTCCCATATTTTTCCCTTTGTCCAAGTGCAGAGCCACTGGTTTATGGTCTGAAATGTAGCCTTGGATAATTGTGCTTTGTATCCATGAAAAGTTAGCCACTATTCTCTCTTGAGCCAAGATACGATCCAGCCTCTCTTTGATGTTGCTTTTACCTGTCCTCTTATTTGACCATGTGAAACGCCCGTTTTGGGGTGAGATGTCAACTAGACTGTGTGCTTGGATGATTTCTTCTAATGCTTCTCTTGAAGGGTCTGCAAAGAAATTCCCTCCCATCTTCTCTTCCACACTCCTAATTAAGTTCAGATCTCCTCCCAGGAAGATGTTCCTTCCATGGGCAGTCATAAGATCTGAGGTGATTGACTCCCAGCAAGAGGCTTTTTCTCTGAAGTGGGGGGGAGCGTAGACATTATATATTGAGTATTCTTCTGTCATGATTGTGTTTTGCATGTCTAATCTAATCCACCATCTATTCTGCCTGCAATCTTTGAGTTTCCATTTATTTTTGTCCCAAATTGCCCCTATTCCTCCTGAGGCTCCCACCGCGCTCATTGCTATTCCTTCATAGTTTCTGCTTCTTTTCATGCTGTTTTGGAATTCCTGTTCAGTGATTTTGGTCTCCTGGAGTAGGAGGAAGTCTGGATGTTCTGATTTTAAAAGGTCTCGGACTGCATTAGCTTTTAGGGAGGAGCCCATCCCCCTACAATTCCAAGAGACCAAAATCATCATTTACCTTGTTTGTTGTGGGCCCCGGATTTCTCTTTCATCTTCTCTCCACTTCCTTTGGTCTTGTCTAGATATGTATCCATTGGTTGTTGGGTCCCCGTGGCCATTTCTTTTGCAGCTGTCTCATCCCTTATCTCTTTGTTTGATTTCCTTCCCACTTTTCTTGGAGGGTCAGTGGAGGTGATGTTTTCTTTCGACTTGTTCCTAGTTAGGATTCATCCAACTATTGTGGGGGGGGGAGCTCTGCGGGGGGGAGGAAGGGGTTTCCATGGGGCCTTTCGAGGAAGGGGGAGGGGAAGGAGGGTCCTCTGCAGACAGAGATTCGAAAGGATTGGAGGAGGAAGGGAAGGAAGGTCCAGCTCCAGAGGGTTGGGAGGGGGGGATGGGGGGTTCAAAGGGGGCCTTTGAGGATGCTCCTGGAGGGGGGTTTGGTTTTTTCTTCTTAACTATTTCCCATGCTTCTTCTGGAGGTTCTACATTGTTAACAGAATCTATTGATTTAGATTTACTGCATCTATTAGCAAAATGCCCATATTCATGACATACCTTGCACTTAAAAGGCAGTTGCTCGTAGTCCACTTGTTGTATGTGCGTCCACTGGTCGACTTTAAGTTTGATTGCTTCCGGTAACCCTTTCCCCAGATCAACTTCTACACATATCCGAGCACATGCGTGCATGTTCTCCTTTGGCTCCGATCTGTCAATGTATTTCCCAACAGCGTTCCCGATGGCTTTTACAGATTCATCTCCCCAACAGTGTAGAGGCATGTGGGGAAGGCGAAGCCAAACAGGGACAGCGTTGGGAACATCCATCTCAGGATCGAAGTCGGGGGTCCATCTATTGAGGTAAAGGCCTCTGGTATCCATAAAGTAAGGCCCATTTCGGAAGATGAGATTATGATCCTCCACTGATTCGAAGAGGAAGGTGAAAAACCCCCTTCCACAGAACCTTATTGCTATCTTTCCTTGGACCATCGAGTTCCAGTTTCTTTCTACCCAGCGTTGGACTGTGCGGGGAGAAGGCCATAGTCCCGTGAACTGGCCTACCAGGCCTCGTTCTGCTAGTGCAATAGCAGCTCTCCTCGGTAGGGCTGGAGGGAGCGAGACTTCCGGAATTTCATCAAGTTTTTTTATAAATTTTGAAGCTGTAGGGTGGATTTTCTCCGAGGTGGTCTCTGGGATGAGCGAAGCAAAATACTTCTCCAGATCGTCCTGATCCTGAAAGGGAGGATCCATTGTGGTCTAGGGCAGCAGCGCAGAAGGCGCTCCAGCGAAGGACCAGAGGGAGGGGAGGGCAGAAGGCCCTGAGGAAGGAAGGGGCAGG
>APFE030803235.1:33380-47880 GCA_000404065.3 Pinus taeda
TCCTGCTTTCATTTCAATTCCGCATTTTCATTTCAGTAAGATAGTTAGTTGCAGTTCAATCTATTTTAGTTTTGCAGGTACAAGAAGAAAAATACAAAAATCAACCAAAAAGATTTTCTTTGATGCCTTGTAGGAGTAGTGATAAGTTAGAAAAATGATCGCACAACACCCACACTGCTTCACACAGCCAACCTTCTCTCTTCTTCGATGGCTGTGATTAAAGAACCCTTAGGTGGACAACAAGACATATTTGAAGAACCTCTAGGGGAGAAGAAGAAGGAAGCATTCTTATGGAGCAAATGGCTACAAGCAGAAATGTTTGGAGCAGTACCTTATCCAAAAATGAATTTGCAAATCACATGGAAGATTTCAAGAGCGAGATGAGGCATTTTCTTTCCATGCAACTGGATACCTTGCAGACCCAAAGGAAGCAAGAGGAAGCCAAGAGGGCTTTGACCATCTTTTGTCCCAGGTGCACTAGAAAGCATCCTAGGAACGAATGTCCATTGTAATCCATAGAAGTGTGTTTTATCTGTGAAGAATACCATCCTACAAATCAGTGCCCTTCCTTGCCTGGAATCAAAGCTACATATCAAAGGGCCAAAGAAGTCACTGAACCACTCTATTTCATGAACTAAAGGAGGTCACATGGACCTATACCTTACCAGCAGGAACTGCAAGGGACAGCCGAGACCTATTACGACCCCTATCAAGCCACTTTCATGCCTTCTTGGGGCCCCCCTGCTCATCCTTCTTGGTTCACACCTCCTACTTATTCCTTCACAGATCCATATTATGCTCCTCCAGTTGCTCATTCATTTCACTCTTATGCTCAGCCACAACCTCAGTGGAATGCACCTCATCAGGGGTGGAGGCCCTAGTACAACGCTCCTCTCGCTCATTTTCCTCCACCACATGCTCAACCGCAACCATCACCTCCTACTCCACCAAGGAAACCCCAAATGCCTGCCCAACCCCCCCATACTGCTTCAGGTGAGACTTCAATCCACGCTCTGCGGATTGATGCCAAAAGGGATAGTAGTGTAGGGATTTGTTTGGAAAACTTAAAGTTGAACCTGGGTCAGGATCCCTTAAGCCAACAACCCGCTGAAAAGTAGCTCCAAAATTTTTTACACCAAAAGGCATCTTTTGTACACAAACGTACCCCAGGGGAAAATAAATGATATCTTGTGTTGATCTTCAGGATAGATAGTTCTTTGATTATATCCTGAGAAACCATCCATGAAGGAAAATATGTCATTTCCAGAACACTCATCAATGATCTGATTGATAAATGGAGTGGGGAAATTATCTTTAAGATAAGCCTTATTCAAATCCCTAAAGTCAATGGATACCTAGATAGTTCATTGACTTTTATCAATAGGGACTGGATTTGAGACCCATTCAGTTGGAGGAACGGGGTATATGAAACCTGCCTTAAGCATATTTTCAACCTCGGCTTTAACAGTTGCAACTTTCCTAGATTTATCGGTCGAAGCTTTTTTCATAGAGGCTTAGTAGTTTCATATCTTGTTCTCATGCTCAACTATCGATGGATCAATTCCATGAATTTCTTCATAAGACCAAGCAAACACATCTCAAAACTCCTTAAATAGGTTAGTATAAATCTTGATTTATTTAGGGGAACATTCAACTCCGATGAAGACATTATCGATGATATTGGGATTCCTTGAAATGTTCACCATAATGGTTTTTGAGAGATTAGACATATTGCCTTCGGAAAAAATCTATGATGGGGCCAGAGGATTTAGAATTTTATGAACACTTCTAGTTGAAGAAGGATTAGAAAAAATTCATTCAACTTCATGCAAATCAGGGAGAAAATATGACCAATGATGCAAATCATCCCACAGTCTTTCTGCACCAGTCGTTTCTTCTAAAATTGCCTCTTCAGATGGTAAGACAATGTCAAGCAATCCATAGTTGAACTAGAGTCAACAGTCTAGACTGGAACCACATCACCAACCTCTGATTTGGGAGGAATGGGGTTGGAATCTACAAAATTAAAAATAGATTGGTATGTGATTTCTACTGTAGATATAGGATATGTCATTCCACCTACTTTCCCCTCTCCTAATGTGGCAGGTGGGGGGGGGGGGGGTAAGGGCCAAGGATATGGAAAATAATGAGTTTTGAATGAACCTTTTCGAGGAGTGATCCTGGAGGATGAAATGGCATTAATATGAGTGATAGGAGTAGGAAGATCAAAAGTACCCATCGATGAGGAATACATTCCAACTCCCAAATTTTTGATAGGTTGCCTGGTATTCTTCATCAAGGGGATAATAGAGTTAGAGGATGCATGTGGATTGTTAGGAGAATAAGCCATTTGATAAATTGTAACAGTTATACCTTCATGAGAGAAGCATAAAATGCAAAACATTGATGAAATAATGGAATCCATTACTTAAATCTAGTTTTGACCCAATAAAAGATTATAATTAAGGTTGGCATCAACTATCTCTACCTTGACATTGACAACCTTACCCCCAACACAAATGGGAAAGGTTGGAAGAAATCCATGAGGCCTATGAGAATTACCATCGAATGTAGTAAGGAGAGTTGGGGAAGGACTAGCTTCTGGGGACTTGATAGCCTTCCAACATGACATCGACATGACGCACGTGGAAGCCCCTTCATCAACTACAGTTCAAAAGACAGTCTTCCTTTGATATGTAGATTTAATCTGGAAAGCCATGTGATGAGGGAGTCTTTTCTTAACACTTGAAATATCAAATGCAATAATGAGAGAGTTATTTGGATCTACTACTCCAATCACAATGAGAAATTCACTCCTTTTCATAGGACATGATTGGACTACCTCTTACACTAACATCACACAGGGGCTCTGAGCCAAATCTTCGACAATAGAATAATTTTGAGCATTCCTAGAGTTGGGATTGATAGTCAAATGTTTTGTAGAGTCTTTTGACATCTGAGGTATAGACTTAACTAGGGGCCTCCCTATATGGAGTGGGTCTAGGATATCATAAGAAACCTTAGCCTTATAAGGTTCTGAATTTCCATAATCATGTGAACTTGTAGGAAAATCAACATGATCTCTTACCATATATACATTCAATGTGGATTCCCCATCTTGGTTTCCCCCCTTTGGGGGTTCCAGTACTAGCATTAGTGCCAACAAGCATTTTCTACCCTTGGGGAAAAGGGTTAGTCAACACAACTTGGGAACTTGAAGAACCATGTTGAGCTAACAAGCACTGAGCATCCTGAATCTAGGGGAAAATATGGGGAAGATGATCCCCATTGCATAAATTGCATGGGAATTTTACTTTATTTTTCAATTCCTTTTTTCCCTCTTTAGTATCATTACTAGGCTTGTTCGCATTTCCCTTCCAAACCTTATCTTTATTCTTGCTATGTTCCTTCTTCTTACCATCAGATTATTGGTTTCCTTTGGAATTTGAATGTTGGACAACATTAACTGCTGAAGGTTGGGAAGGAATAGATACTGATGGCATAGCTCGAGCCAATGAAGCAGATTGTAAAGACAACTGCTACAATATATTCAACAGGTTAGCTGTACTACTATCGATTGATCCTAAAATTTCGTCAGCATGGGGTTCTGAATTAGGTTTGGGTAGATCAATATTCAATTGAGGAACATCAAGAAAAATATTATAGAGGAATCCAAACAAAGAATAGGCGAGTTCTAACTATTGGGCTCTAAAGATGGCTCATTCTTCAGTGAACACTCTAGAGAGTGACACATCCTTAGAAATCTCCAGCTACAAATATTTCAAAAATTATTCTAGAAGAAACTCATTAGGGATATATGCCTTGATTAGCCTCTTCCTTCTATGCCACTCTTAGATGTGGTTATAAATGTGAGTTTCCTTGTCTTGTTAAAAATTGGGTAGGAGCGTAGTTCCAGCATCTTATCGAACAAGCAACTAAAAATGATTTAGAAACATAGTATCCAATTCACTAAACGTAGAAATGGTACCTCCCCCTAAGCTCAATATACCACTTTGCAGTGTTTCTAGTTAGGGTGCATTGAAATAATCAACCTGATTGAATGATCGATCAAGCAGTTAGATGAGCACCACAAATGGAATGTGGTTATTTGACATTTTGATCATCTCTAAACTTCCCTTCGAATTTTGGAATATCAGATGTAAGTTTGGTGGGGAACGAAGGCCAAGACAGATTGTATTGGATCAGATCGTTTGTTAATTTTGAAAGATATGGAAATTTCAAAGTTTCTAAGAATGTTAAGCGCGGAGGAACAAGAGAATTCCACCCAACAAGAGCTGAATTTCTAACATTAGAAAAAGAGTATCTTGGATTTGGAGAGGTGCCAGGTTTCCCGAGGTTACTCATAGAAGGACCTAAACCATAAGGGAATCCTTATGGCCCATAAGTATTCAGAGGGTATCCACCTCCTGCCACAGGGTAACCATACATAGGGTAGTTTCCTCCTAGCAAAACATTGAAAGAAGGGGAAAGCCCTTGATAAGGATTCCATGCACTAGCTAGTGGAGGAAAGACTTGTGAGGTCTCGACAGAAGGGAAGGGCATACTCCCTATTGACCAAATAGATAGGATAAGTTCCTAGCCTCTAAACCACTAACAAAAGGATTTTCATTTTGAGCTTGTCCAGAAAAAGTTATCAATCCTAAGTTCAAAGATGGATTGGAAGGAGGAATATGACCACTTCCAAAAGAGAAACCCTGAAAATATGTTGAACTGCTTGGCATAGAAATCATGGATCTGGAAACAGTAGATGGGAAGGTTGAAGGAATTGAAGGAATCCCACTAGATGGAATCTTGAAAGGATAGGCACCAGTAAAAGGGGTAGAAGATTAGGTGCCCCCACTCGAACCCGAAATGGAGGTAGAGCCAACAACTATTGTACTAGGTGTAATAGTAGAGATATGAATACTACCCCTTCCTGCAACTAAAGGAGGGGTCTGCATGCCAAAAGTATTAGTAGCCATACTTACTCCACTAACATTGGCCATCAGAAAAAAATTAAGGAGAGTAAATAGGGCTTTTCGGCCTGTGATTCAAGGTACCCACATCACATACAATGTAAGAAATATCAAAAGGAATAGGTTTCAAAGGAGAGATAAGGGACTCAGGGAAACCTTCAATATAAACCTCATCTTTCGATTGGAAGAGCACCTTATCAAGGACGAGAGCATTTCCATCCAAATTATGAACTGAACTAGGTTCACCCTATGAAATGAGAGCCCCTGGAGAAGTATTAATCTCCGATGCGTCAGCGGCTACTGGTTGAAAATCACTAGCACAATTTCACCTACACCTTCTAGATGAAGGCTCGACACTCGTAGGTGAAAGTCTAGGAAGCCTCCTAGACTGACCAACTGGTCGATCGATCACTTTTAAATATCAAGATAACTTTTTAAAAACTCAAAAATAAAAACTTATGGCAATAGAGGAGAAAAGAGCACTCATTAAAAAGTCCTTAAAGATACAACCAAACAATAAGCTTCCAGGTATTTCCTCTCTAGGTGATTAGGACTAGACACCAAAATACAAGAAAGTGAAGATAAGGAGCTTCTGAAGATAGTTTGGGATAATTATGGCCCAAGCCTGCCAATGAAGGTATCATAAATAGTTAAGTTGACCTCCAGACAATAGCCTTTCTTGGTACAAATACCCAATGGCACCCTCTATAAGTACTACGAAAGTGATGCAATGTCTGTCTTAGGTACCATGGGCAAGCCCCCTCGCAGTCACCTATGTGGTCCCTAAGAAAGAAAACTAAGGTCACGAGTTGGTAGTTAGAATCTAGGTAGAAGAGTCATGGGTGCGTGATCCAACAAGTAGAAGGGGGGGTATCTCTCTTTCCTTATATTCACACATCCTTGTGCTTAACTCATGCATTAGAAGAGATTCCTCGGAAAGCTTAACGAGACTAGATTTTCACTCTTTAATCAAATTTTATGTTTCTATTTGGAGTGGCCTTAGAGAGTTTACTCTCCACACACCTATTCCAAGGCCCTAAATTCCCTAGACTAATTGATGTATCTATGACGAAAACAAAAATCTAGTTCATTTTAAATTAAGCTCTTGATTTTATTGGTTTTTATGTAGGTCACGGGTAGCAGAAGTGCAACTTGTGATGTTGTGACGCAAAAAGAAACTAATAGAAAACTAGACTACATGCAAATGGAACTTATTTTTCTTCAATGAAAAGTTATCTCTACAAGGTTCTACAAGAAATCTATGAAATAAAAATTATTTTCTTTTTCCTTTAAACAAACTCACTCATTTAGCATCTATCGAAAGAGACTAAAATGCCTAAAATGCAAACTACCTTAATGCATACTAAAATGCCTAAATATAAGATTCTATGGAATGCTCTAAACAAATAAATGTGTTCTTTCAAAGGTTAAAAGCCAAAATTTTACAAAGAAGGAGAAACAAATATCCAAGAAAAGATCTCCCAAAACAAGAAAATTTAAACCTCAAGAAAATATTTGCACACTTGTTGAAAAGCCAAAAAGACCAAAAACCAGAAACCAAAGAAAAGAAAGGCAAAAAACAAATGTTTTTTCTCTTTTTATTTTTAAGGAATTATGACAAAAGTTTCAAGAAGGCAAAGAAATCAATCACTTCATGATCAAAATCAAAAGAAAAGACTCCAAAATTCACAAGCCATAAACAATCACCAAGATGATCAGACTAAAGTGAATAAGAGGCAAAATACTTGAACAAATTGACCTAAAAGATACATAAAAGATTCAGAAAGATAGAAAAATTTTAGAGAACCAAAATCCTTCACTGAACCAAAATTGCAAAGACCCTTCTCAAATAATAAAAAAGAAACTAAATGAGTCAACTTCAAGAATGAAAATTGAAGTAATGAAAATATTGAATTATAAGCAAGTTGAGAACCAACTCATTGTTCCAAAAGCATAGAACAGTTAGACACTTCACAAAGAAGGTCTAAAACACAAACTTAAAATGCAAAAAAATTGAAAAAATGCAAACCTTCAGTTGACAAAATCTTTTTTCAAAAGGAGATAAAGAAACTGACACTAGCAAGAAACAAGACCATTCCAGATTTTAGATGACTTCAAGAAAGCAGAAAAAACTAGGCTACACCCCTAACTGAAGGAAAAACTTGAAAAAATAAAAAATTTCCAAATACAAGCAACTTTGTAATAAAAAACCTGCATATACACGTGACTATTCCCGAACAAACTAGCGTATACGCTGGTTTCTTTGGAAGAAACCACATATGTGTGCTTTTGTGTACAACAAAAATAACATGTATATAGAAAAACAAGGAAAAATAAAAAAGACAGACTTGATCAAGAAGATCAGACTGATTGCCGAGACTACAAATGAATCAATGATACTGGAAAAATAAAGAAACAAGAAAGAAAATCCCAGATCAAGGAAAAAAAACCCTTCTAGGAAATATGTGACTATATTCCCTAGTGGACTCACCAGTTCTGTTGGCAGGAAAAAATCCCTAAGGTAAGGGTTGACAACCTCAACAGATTGAAGGCAGATAATCAACAAGAAGCATATGTTCAAGCAAGAAAACTATATAAAATACCAAATTTGGGTTTGAGACGAGTACCTATAGGTTCTATGTTTGATGTCAATCTCATAGGGTCCTATTGTAATGGCTACAACCAACCTCCCAAATTTTGGCCCGCACCCAATTTCTTAGCCTCCCTTGAGAGTTTCGCTTGATGACTGAACACACTCGGTTTCACTCCATGAGCTCACGTGAGTTTTCACATTCGTCTTTCTTGTTCATTCCATCAAGTCTTGCATGTTGATGTCAAATTCATGCTTGCGACTATGTTCTGGTTATGCTTCAAAGCCTTCGCTTCATCTGTACTTGTTGTGTTCTCTATGAAATCATATGTCACACTCACACATAGAGTCACATTCACTGTTTCTTAGGCATCATCATGACTGACCAACGATCAATCACAAGTGTCGTGCTTGTTGCCTACATCATCATTCAGTCATGTTGTACATGTGTGACTGGATGGTTTGAGTCGTTATGTTATCTAGTCATGCAAGTGTGTGTTGCAAGATCACATATGCATCTTTCACTCATTCACACACTTAGTCATTTTGCTAAAGTTTTGATGACCAGACTCCCCTTTGACAGATCGACCATCACCCTGCCATCAACTCGATCGACTGTCACCAAGAACAACACAGGAGCACCAAGTAAGTCATTTCAAGATTTGTTGCCTAAAAGTAAATCAATTAGTCTCCATGCTAGTCAATTAGAGAGTTTGACCCGACAACCAACCTGGGAATGACTCCCCTAAAAAATTACACAAAAGCTACAAGCATCGCCTGCTCTACTGATTGAGAAAATTGTGCATAAAGGCTAGAAAAAGACCTAGTGCCCATCTCTGTCTCCCTCAAGAAATTGTGCAATTTTCTAGCCAGCCCTCCCGAGAGTCAACCAAGCTGCTCATCCAGAAAATTGTGCAGTTTTCATGAGTAGGTCCTCTGCTGCCTAGTAGTCCACTTAGCTCATAAATTGCATAGAGATGATCAGTAGGTTGGCCTCTCAACATCAGTGCAATTTCTCTCGCCAGCAACAGAATTCCAGTTCCCTCTAGGAATTGTGTATTTTCTACTACCAAGCTCCCGATAGTTGACTGCTAGTTCCCCTCAAGAATTGTGCAGTTCCTAGTGCCAGTGAGCAAGTAGCTAGCTACCATTTCCCTCCAGGAATTGTGTAGTTTTGGTTGCTAGCCTCTCAACCAGTTCCCTAGAAATATTTCACAATTTTTACCTACCAAGCCTCCCTACAGCCTGGCTTGTTCCTCAAAAAAATAGCGCTATTTTTCTGCCCAACCCCACTACCTGTTCATTCCGAAAACTATGCAGATTATGCTTGCCCAACCTTCCTATAGCCCTGACTGTTCCCCTAAAAAACTGTGTAGTTTTTTCCTCCAATCGGGCTAGATCTCGCGAACAGTCATTATCAATCCAGATTGCTCGTCTCCATCACCCAATGAATCTTGCATAGTTTTCATTAGTAGTGCCCAGAGCCTCCATCCCATCCCGCAACCTTGTTGTCTCTCCCTGTCACCTGCATCTAAAATGGTCATGTATCATGGTAGACTAGGAGGTTTTTGGGTTTGATGTCATCTCGTCATGAGTGACTACAGGAATAGGTACACAAACAAACATGGCGCGATGACGAATGGGATGAATGAATGGGAGCAGATGAAAAAATACAGGTTCACCAATGGACGAACAAATGATGTATGTAAAGAGATATGCTCGTGAACGGATGATCATTCGAATATGTGTTCGCAGATGAACGAATGAGCAAACATGCAAGATGTTCTCATGTTTGGATGAATGAATGAACATGCACCTTTCGCAAATAGACGAATCTGTCAAGCGTTCCAACATATAAGCAAGGAGCAACGTGCAAAAGCAACATCAAGCAAACCAATGATCATCAAGGAATCCACGCACTTTGTCATGCGGATTTGAAGCTGTGATACATCATCAGGACATCCATCACCCAGTAGCACTGTAGCTTGACATGCACACCAGTAGCATGACTGTAGTAGCATTTTCATGTCGAGTTATGTCATGAGTCATGCCGTCCACATCTCCAATATGGGCCATATTATCTATCAATGTAATGTAACGTGGAAGTCCAAGAGACCCACTTGTTGTACAAAGAGTCATGTAAATTTGAAAAGTTATGGAAGTCAAACAGTCATGAGGGTAGTCGAATAGCCACAAGGGTTAGTTTCACTCTTAGCTATAAATACCCCCTCATTTGTACATGCAACGAAATTTTAAACTCAACTCCTCCCACATAGCCAAGAGAGTCTGTTATCTTTTCTTTGAGGAGTAAGCAGTGGCTCCAATGCCCCTCACATGGGGTTAGAAGTGTATGGTGTAATGATGTGTCTTGGAACTTTCGCTTAATTCAGAAGCCTACTAACAGGCCAACACATTTTCACACATGTATTTTATCTATTGTAAGACTAATCTTTAACACTTGTAATGCATCTTGCTTGAACCTCTTTTTAACACTTGAACTAATTCACTTGTTGTAATACACATATGTTAATGGAAATTTATTGTATATGTTGTTAACATTATCTCGTACATGTAGACTACTCTCCCAGACACCAGACAGACCTTTCACGTAAAACTTGCTATAACAATCATTGCACTCGTGCAGACTAATTGGTTGAGTGTTATACGTGTTATCTTCCCTTGTATGTTGTGACTGCTGCAACAATGTGGATTGTTCCACTGGAATTTGTGCATGTCTTGTTGTGTTGTGTGTTCCTAGAAAAGTTGGGACTTCTCCCAACTAACTTGGGGCTCACTCTCACCCTCTCTCCCTCTATAGTGAAAGATTCATTAACACAAGTAACACTTACACTCACCAGGGATGCGAACCTCACTTATCAAAGACAAAGCAGACCACTCTCCTGTGTTGACAAGAAAGAGTTGAGGAAAATATTTAAGATAATGGCAACCGAGCCATCATACTGGATGGGACTCCCACACTAAATGGTGTGAGATCTAGTTAGGACTTCATGCCGGGGTGATCCCCTGAATGTTGGTAGGTCTAGCACTGTCAACATTTCTGGCACTAGAAGGAGGGAAGCTAGTTATATATGGCTGAACGTCCTCTCATACTCATTCATCAACCATCTGGTCAAGACAATAACTTGCACTTCCTCTCACCTACACGTGACTCTGCAATTGGTTACTCCTCACCTCTCAAGACTAGAAATGAAATTCTATATCACCACCTTTGCCTTGTCCGTCCCATCACTTTCCAGTTCGCAAAATCAGTCAGACTGATCCCAGGCATACAACATCTTTCATACGCATCAAGAAATCTAAAAGCCACTCCTACAAGGGTTGTTGTATCATCAGTGGAAGAAGTAGTCCTTGCCACACTTGAAGGTCTAGGAGAAGCTATTGAAGATAGAGAGGAACCTTCGATCATCCGGCAAGGTGAACAAGACATCCTTGTGATCTTGGGATTAGAATATGGTACAAAAGGCGGAGGGGGAGGTAATGGAGGAGGCGGAGGTGGAGACGAACCAAAAAACTCAGAGCCGAAACCATCAGATTGTGAAAGAGAGGAGGAGGATGAAGAAGAAGAAGAGATGGCTGACCCAAATCTGAAATGGATGACTCAGGGACCATTGGCTCTCCCGACTATTTTGCACAAGTTTCTGAAGCGAATGAAGAGAATGAACATCAACTTCAATCCTAACAGCATGGTGAAGGTAGAAGATCATTTGGACAAATTATACCTGCAACTGCAAATCCTTGAGGTATGACATGACAACGTAGCTTGTAGCTTGTTCCCATGTACCTTGGACGGTTGCACAACTGCATGGTATCATAGCCTTCCACCAAACTCCATACAAAACTGTGGTGCATTCAAACACATGTTCCTTGAAAATTTTGTTGATGACAAGACCCCAACTATGTTACTGAAAGAATTGGGTAGCCTGAAGATGGAGGAGAAAGAAAAGGTAAAAGACTTCAACCAGAGTTTACACACATATTGAAAAAATTTGTGGCAAACACCAAACCTCATGATTGCATCACTGTTGATTACTACACATCTTCACTTCCGCCCAGCATTGTGAAGTTCGTCAAGCGAGCTATGAAACCAACACTCTTGGAAAACTGCGAAGATGTATTGTTGTTGAAAAAACCTACGCGTGATTAGAGTCATCAAGGATGATGAACTGGCAAAGGACTCCATATATGTGAGCAAGAAGTCCTAAGTGATGGAGAGAAGAGGTAGAGACAAGGAAGCAAATGATATTGAAACCCTCACTCATCTCATCAAGAACTTAAAAACGAAAGTATCTGAGCTTAAACAACAGAAAATAGACACATTTACAAGCATCCATCTGCCTAGACAGAGACAGGGAAGCAAATCATCAGGTAGCAACTGGTCCTCTCAAAAAACTATGTAGAGCTCTATGTTCAAGGTCGATCACTGCACAGATCTCGAGTTGTGTTTGTTCCACGAAGAACATCACCCCGAGAAATTCTGTTCAGATTGGAAGAGAGTTGCAAAATCGATATACAGTCATACACTTGATGTAGAGAGAAGTATGCAGAATCATCTAGATGATAGAGATAATGACGAAGGTATTGCACCTGATGAAGCATCAAGTTTCGAGCATGTGGTGAATGCATATCAGTGCTCGCAAGCAATGTCAAAGACAAACATCGAGAAGTAGCCCCCAAGACAAAATGACTATTACAATCTTAGGAGTAAAGGGGCTCCCCTTACACTTGGGGGAGTATAAGAAAATATAAGATTGCTGATAAGGAAGGCTGATCCACAAGCCACCCCAAAGCAAAAAACACAAAACAAGTCTGGGAAGACATCGGCGGGCAAGAGTGCCTCCATGAGCATCAATCCGCAAAACACTCCGCCGGACAATGCCAACATCAGTCTTGTCCCAGACACATTAGTGAGTATTCCACCTTTGGACTACAAAATTGTAGATGAGATGAAGAAAACTCAAGCAAACATCAGTTTGTTCGACTTAGCTAAGATAGAGAGTCAGCGAGGCATCTTGCTACATGCATTGGGATAGATAGCAATGGACAGTAAAACCTCTACTAGAAAGGGAGCAAGCACACCTCCCATATCACTTTCTATTGTGCTCAACACTCTCTAGATGGAAGAAGAAAACTCAAATTGCCCTCCATTCTTGCTATTGTTTGAAATTTTTAACTGCAATGTTCACAACTGCTGGGTTGATTCTAGTGCAGCAGCCAATGTCATGCTACTCTCCATTGCGAAAAAGATCAATGCACAATGGAGTGAGACATCTGCATGAATCATCCAACTTGATGAAACATTGGTACTAGCCGTTGGTGAACTATGAATTGTGATCATCTGACTATCTCATGATGGTCAAGTCCACCAATGCATCAACATAGTTTTTGTGGACATATCGGAAGCATACGGTCTATTACTTAGCAGAGATTGGTCCAACAAGTTGGGCGGATATTTTTTTACAGACTAGACACACATGTGGATTTCCTACAAGGGAAAATGCAACCAAATTCGGGGAGTGTTCGAGAGGTATATGAAGCACAATTTCAATCCCCTTAATGGCGAAAGCAAATCGTTGGCCTTAGAAGAACTCATGTTTGGAAACCACCTCCTAGAAACAATATTGGAGTGTTATCCCGCATGACTAGCTCCAACCCCATCAGACATGCAATTGGGATTCCTTCCTTGCCCAACTGATGGTAATGAAACATGTACAGTGCACTGTACCAATAGCAGCAGTAGTAGTAGGAACAATAGCAACAACAGTACTATCATGCCAAATGGTCTGTGTACATATAAGTTGTGGGCCATGGAATTTTGATGAATCAAAGACACATGATGGCTCAAGGACCGAGTGTATCTTAGTCGCCCAAAATAACAGAAAATGCATGATTTCAAGTTGTTTGAAGTTTGAGTGCACAAACAACATTGTTGAGTATGAAGCACTCATGTTGAGCTTACAAAGGACCATCAACCTCAATGTGGTCACACTCAAAATGATACCACACATTGTAGACAATATTGATGCTTTCAAGGACATAACAAGTGATGATGTTAAGCACGAGCATCCCCTGAAAACTACAGTTGAGGGCAAGAAGGGAAAACCAAAACCCAAGGGTGTGATTTCCCTCAACAAGCCTTATGATTTTTAAAACTTTTGTCGAGGTCCAAGAGATAGCAGAACCCATGGGTCCACCACTATCAACGAATAGAGCAACCTGGGAACCAATCATGATCCGAAAATAGCCAGTCTCGGTACAAACTACACACTGTAGTAGCTACGAGTCTTTGACCACTTGATCGAACAGTAATGGGATGTGTCTACATGGGCAGATGATGAACTGAGTACACACTACACGTGAGCAATCCAAAATGGATTCCATGTAAAGGAGTATCCAAGCCATTACAGCAAGGGCCACGTAAAACACATATGTCATTTGAACTCCTTATACAAGAAAAATTGACTGAGATTTTGGATGATTAGATTACTTGAAAAGTTCATTATCATATTGGGGTTTCTAATCCCACACGTAATAAATTTGGGGATATCCTCTTATGCATTGATTTCAGGAACTTTAACCACTCCTGGAATTAAAAAAACCTATCTTGTTCCATCATCTGAGCCTATGTTGCATGTAGTGTCTGAAGTAGTGGTGTTATCTTCAGTTAAATGTCTTTTGGAATACCACCAGGTTTTGGTATCGGAGACCAATGGACTTACATTGGTTCAAGAGAAAATTGGCACACACACATGCTGTTTGCGATCACTTGATGGGAGGGTTGAAAACCTTCCTGTTAATGGCCAAGATCTCAAGCGTTACTTTGTTAGGCCCCTATACTACTAGTGTAACCCCTTATTGTTATTAGTACAACCCCCTTATTATATTGATATACCCATGTAGTGCCCATATTGTTACT
>APFE030803235.1:56671-72701 GCA_000404065.3 Pinus taeda
TTTAAGTATACATTCTCATAACTATTTCTGAAGAAAAACATCGAGAAATGCAGAAATTGAACTTAGGGTGTAATGAAACAAATCTTAAGCTATTCTTTTTCTCTGCAATTTAGAAGGCGGAACGGTGGTAAAAAAACATAAAATTTAACAGAGGAGAGGAACACTTATTGGATCATGTAGAAGCACAGGAATTCCGTAATCATTCCTCGCCAAGAGAAAACATCAAGTAGTTTCGCAATCCATGCTTTCAGCAATCTTTGATTATGGAAATTATAACAGTTACAGTGCGAGTCTCTGCTCGGAGAAATGCTGGAAAGAAGACTGACCAACAACTACTACCAACCAACCAACCCCTCACAACATTGCTTAGGGTGGTATTTATAAGAAAAATATCGGAAAGACATCATTACAAGTGACCTCAACGGGTCTGCTTAGAACTCTTCAAAAATCTAAGTGTTGCTGGAATTAAATGCAAGTAAATCTTTTTGGCTGTGCTGGGGGCAGCTGGATCAGAACAGTGACGAGGTGGCCTTTGGGGACCAGATGCGGTGCTGCTGGAGTGATTGTGCTTCGGGGACTACAGTTCGGCTCTGGTGTGAATTAAATGTGCAATAATTACGATTTGAGAGCTTCAAGTAGTTTCGCCCTCTTTCTATGAATCTGCTGGAAGATATTAAATTTTCTCCTGCTTCGGGCCGCTGCTCAAGATATTCGCGGATACTCTTTGCCGCTACATTGATGACTCCCGCCGTCGACTGATACTCTTTGACACGCTTGATGCCTGATGATTTGATCTGATACACTTTAAACTCTGTGATTGATCTGCTGCTGTCTTTAAACCGGATCCTTTTAGGCATGATTGGGCGATTTTCGGGCTTTTTCGGCGCGCAATGGGCTAAGAAATCAGAAGATTCCCCGAAGATTCCTCGAAATGGCCTATTTCCCGTAGCGATCGAAAACTGCCTCTGTTTCTTGATCTGGAGCTCCGAAGTGCGATTTTTCTTCCTGCGCGAAGTTTCGGCTTCTTGGCTGCTGACGTAAGCATGGCGTCGGCTGTACGGCGGATGACGTCAGCTGTGGTGGGTCCCTGGTACAAAGCGACGTGGTGAAGTGCTGATACTGGAGGTAATGTGATGAAGAAACTCCGATGCGATATCGCAATATCGCGTCGGCCGGGAACAGAGGGTGCTTGAGTTGGAGACTCGGCGCTTGCGACCGCCGACTGCCGATATCGCAATATCGCATCGACGGGGAACGGAGGGTGCTTGAGTTGGACACTCGGCGCTTGCGACCGCCGATCGGCAATATCGCAATATCGCGTCAGGCGGGGACGGATGGGTGATGACCTGCATGGAGATGAAAGTGCAATGTTGCGATGCGATCTGGCTTTAAGGTTCTATAGAGGGTAAGTTTTTGGGAGGAAAGAGCAAGTAAGTGGGTGTGAAGGGTATTTGAGGTTTCAGAAGGGGTCTGTTGTATCTGGGAGGTGGTTTTGGAGGTCAAGGGTTCTTGCTGAGTTTCAAATAAACTGAACAATTCCCGGGAGTACTTATGGTTATTTTTCAACCAGGGGGAGGGATATTACGTAGGGGATTTTACTTAATATTAATAAGGGGATGGGAAGAATAGGGAGCTAAATAATAATGTTAGTGGTTAATATGGAGATGGTAAGAAAGCGCTAAGTTCAGGAGAGCTTAGGCTGTTACAAGGGGGTAGGACCATACTTTAGGAGAAAATATGGAACAACTTTGAGTAAAGTAGATCTTTACCCAAGCCAGTGTTATGAAGATGAGGGAACTTAAGAGGTGTCAAGTAGATCTTGACCTCTTTTGGGGAAGTTAGTTAATGATTGGGGAGAACAGAGAAGGGGAGTTAGTTATACCTCTTTTGAGCTTCTTGCGTACAAATCTTTGCTGATTGTGTCCTGAATGATATGACACCTGAAAACCTGGAACTGGTTAGCAATTTAGGATTCAACAACCTCAGAACTACCTACCCAACCTACTTACCTAGCATTTTTTCTTCTTTTGTTTGGGGGTGCGCTTAGACTTGCAAACTCGTCATTCATTTTTCTTTTGATGCTTTCCTATCTACATACTACCCTTATTTCTTTCGGAGCCCAGATTAAGCTGTTGGGCTTATCTGTTTCTCTACCTATCTAAGAATCTGCAAAGATTAAACTGTTTGGATAGATTTACAATCTCTATATTCTAAAACATGAAATTTAAACCTAGGGAGACCAAGATTAAACTGCTTAGACCTCCCTTTAACTAAAAGTAGTGATACCGGGATAGCTTTACAAAATTTTGAAGGCAATTGAATGAACTTGAAGTAGCCTTCTTCATTTGGAGACTGTTTGAGCAAATATGGAGCATTGCAGCAAGCAAAGTACGACATATTTGGCTTGTGAAATGCCAATCATGAAAAATTAATGCCTGTTGCAGTAGGAGCTAACACCCTCGAAGAGGCTGAATTCTAAGGTGTTGATCTATCTTTTCTATCTTTTTCTTGAGCTAGTTTCATAACATACTTCCATAGGCTGGGCCACGCCCCATGCCATGTACATAGTCTACTTGTTGCTTGTTGTTTTCATCTTGAGTGCTTTGTTAATATCTTTGTTTTCACATTGTTTGTTCTGCTTGCTATTTTTGTTTACGTTCGTTTTGTTTTCTTGATATCTTACTATTTTTGTTTATGGAAATAAGTGCTGCCAACTACTACATTTTGGCTTTTGAATATAGTATGTGGCTGAAATATGAAGAGACTTGTGATACTGCAGCACTTGGCCAATCTTGTGTCTGTCTTCTTTGTTCTTGGTTACAACCTTCGGCTGATGAAGTCTTGACATAAAATATGAGCCACCTGCAAGGGAATTTTTGGTCCAACCATGAGCCTGTGTCCACACTGGGAAGCCTCATGCCTACACTCAGCCTTCTTCTCTGTGTGTTCAAGCTCATCCAACTAGTAGAAATAGAGAAGGGGAAATATAAATGAGGAAACCTATGTCATAGGTCGTACATGATTCTCTAAAAGAACAAACTCTTATGCTTTCAATAAGTCGGGATCCCCATTTCGCCCTTAAAATAAATAAGTGCCTATGCACAATCCTATTGAGAATACAAAGGCGAAAGAAGAGAAAGGCTTCTTGTGCAGAGAGGTGAAGCATGCAACTCCATCAAGGTACTAACCAGGCTCGTTGGTAGTGGAGCAATGTGTGTGTTCCTACTTGACTCCACCAGGGTACTATCCAGGCCTGCTCGCAGTGGAGCAACACCAGAGATGAAAACTTATAACCAGAGTATCTTCAACTTGTGAGCTAAACTACCCTTCAGGAATTCGAAAAATTGTGATCAAGTTGAGCTTTTGATTGTGTTTGACTAAGTTGGAAAAAGGTGAACCATGTATGTACATGGGGTGAATGGGGAAGCTGAAGTAACTCGCACAACAATTCAATACTCCTGAAAGACCAAGGCCACGTGCTGTCAATGAACCAAAATAGAGAAGTTGGAATTATACCAGTGTGTCACGAAGTATTGTAGCAGCTACAACCACCCTCCTAAATTTTGGCCTGCACCCAATTTCAGAGCCTCCCTTGAGAGTTTCACTTGATGACTGAACGCACTCGGGTTCAATCCATGAGTTCACATGAGTCTTCACATTCACCTTGCTTGTTCATTTCACCAAGTCTTTCATGTTGATGTCAAAGTCATGCTTGCGACTATGTTCTGGTTATGCTTCAAAGCCTTTGCTTCGTGTGTACTTGTTATGTTCCCTATTAAATAATCTGTCACACTCACACATGGAGTCACATTCACTGTCGTGCAAGCGTTGTCACGAACGACCAATGATCAATCACAAGTGTCACGCTTGTCGCCTACACTGTCATTCAGTCATGTTGTACATGTATGTCTGGATGGTTTGAGTCATCTCGCCATCGATTCATGCAAGTGTGTGTTGTAAGATCACATATGCATCCTTTCACTCATTCACACACAGTCATTTTACTAAAGTTCTGATGACCAGACTCCCCTATGATATCTAGACCATCACCCCGCCATCAACTCGATCGATTGTCACCAAGAACAATGCAGGAGCACCAAGCAATTCATTTCAAGCCATGCTGCTCGCAAGAAAATCAATTAGTCTCCATGCTAGTCAACCAGAGAATTTGACCCAGCAGCCAACCCCGGACTGACTCCCCTGAAAAATTATGCAGAATATGCAAGCATTGCCCACTCTGCTCACTAAGAAAATTGCACAAATAGTCCAGACAGAAACCCAATGCTCATCCTTGTCTCCCACAAGAAATTGCGCAATTTTCCAGCCAATCCTCTCGATAGTCGACCGACTACTCATCCAAAAAATTGTGCAGTTTTCATGAGTAGGCCCTCTATTGCCTAGAAGTTCGCTCAGCACAGAAATTGTGTAGAGATGATCAACAAGCCGGCCTCTCAGAACCAATGCAATTTCTCTCGCCGATAGCTCCAAGTAGTAGAATGCCAGTTCCCTCTAGGAATTATGCAGTTTCTGCTGCCAAGCTCTTGGCAGCTAACTGCCACTTCCCCTCAAGAATCGTGCAATTCCTGGTGCCAGTGACCAAGCAACCAACTACCAGTTCCCTCTAGGAATTGTGATGTTTTGGCTGCTAGGCTCCCAACCAGTTCCCAAAATAAAATGCACAATTTCTGCTTGCCAAGCCTCCCTGCAGCCCGACTTGTTCTTCCAAAAAATTGTGCAGTTTTGTTGCCGAGCACCGCTACCCGTTCGTTCTGAAAACTAAACAGATTATGCCTACCCAAAATTCCTATATCTTAGACTATTCCCCTCAAAAACTACATAATTTTGTCCTCCAACCAGGCTAGATCTCACGAAAAAATCACTATTGATCTAGATTGCTCATCTCCATCACCCAGTGAATCTTGCGTAGTTTTCATTAACAGTGCTTGAAGCCTCCATCCCACCTCACAATATTGTTGCCTCTCTTGGTCACCTACATCCAAAATGGTCATGCATCATGGTAGACTAGGAGGTTTTGGGTTTGATGTCATCTCGCCATGAGTGACTATACGAATAGGTACACAAACAAACATGGCATGACGATGAATGAGATGAGCGAAGGGGAGCACATGCAAAAGGACTATTCACTAACAGACAAACACACAACACATGTAAAGTGATATGCTCATGAACTGATGATCATACAAAGATGTGTTCACGAACAGACAGACGAGAGAACATGCAAGATGTGTTCATGGACAAATGAACAAACGAACATGCAAATTTTGCGAAAAGACGAACCTGTCAAACATTCCAACATACAAGCAAGGAGAAACTTGCAAAGGAAACATAAAGTGAACCAATGACCATCACGGACTCCGTGCACTTTTCCATGCATAGGTAAAGTTGTGATACACCATGAGGACATCCATCACCTAGCAGCACTGCAGCTTGACATGCACATCGACAACACGAATGTACCCAGATTTTCATGTTGAGTTATGTCATGAGTCATGTCGTCCACATCTATTGGAAATAATACTGAGAGGGGGGGGGGGGTGAATCAGTATTAGTCAAGTCAATAATCTTTTTCTTTTCATACTCAAATTCATATATGCTACTTCCATGCGGGTAACCTGCGTGTACACGCAACCGTGTTTAAGGAAACAAGCATATATCCAAAAAACTAATGATTTAATTAATCCATCATATGTTGATCTTTAATCTATGCATAAGTACTTTATTAAACATTAAACAATAACCATATGCAATTAATAACAGAGTGAACTATCACACATAAGAAACACACATGAACACCAAGATTTAAGGTGGAAACCCAATGTGGGTGAAAACGACCTGTTGCTGTCATCTCTGTCTTCTTTTAATAATAAGAAAATATGTTTACAACATTGTACTAGTGCAGACTCATACCAGTATGCAGGCTTCTATCTGCAGAAGGCTACAACCTTCTCTCATTCTCTAGCTTCTACTGTAAGGGAGCTACAACCCCCTAGCTCTTGTACTAGCTGATATGTTTACTATTACATAGGCACCAACCTACAGAAGGCTACAACCTTCTCTCTTCCACCAGGGACCATGTTTCATAAATTTTAGACTTGATACTCCTGGAACACAACACCACAATCTGAAGGCCAGGTTTCATCCAATTTTCATACTGGACCCATCAACAACATTGAAGCTACATCTACATCACCCAATCAATGAAACTCAATCATCACTCTCTGAATCAACCAAACTCAATCAATCATTGACAACCTGTGAACCTCTGACTTAACTGAATCAACCATTCATTTACACTTAATAAACTTCAATAAATCCATTGGAACAGATAGATCACTGTAACCAGTACACAGATCTGAACCAAGAATACTGCATCATCGTTCAGAACCAGTTGTTACCTAAAAACCATGCATCAGAGTGTATACACAACTTATAAGAGCTAAACCAGCGTGTATACACAACTTCATCAAATCGAACCAGCATATAGATCTGCAAATACTTACTTATAACTTTGCTGTACTTCTCGACTTCAAACATACCTAGATCATCACATATAAAGGATAAAACATATGTTAGAAATTAGATCTAGCCCATAATGGTAAGTCATTATGATTTTGATCCATTATTAGATCTCATCCATCATCATTGAAGCAAATCACAATCAATCAATTTGAACATTCAAAATACTGTCACCAGAATGCAGTCACCAGAACATAAAGCAAAACCAGAACTCTGCATCAACAACCAGAAGCAACTGTAATTTCAAACATCATAGTTCGTAAGGTATACGCTACTTCGATGTGTCGAACTGGCATGTATATGTGCTTTTATCAAAGGGAAATAACGTATACATCTGTAAATATTAATTCATATTTTTGCAGCTATTTCAAACTTCAGTTATACCCAGATCACAACATTTACAAAGTATTACATACGTCAATATTCAGATCTAGATTATTCATGATCAAAAACACATAATGATAGTTCATTTTACGCCTTAAGATCTCGATCCACCAATAGATCTAATCCTTCATCATCCGATAAGATTCATCCTTGGTTCAGATCCAACAATGCACCATAACCCAATAACCTACATACTAGATCTCACACTTCATCAGATATTTGATACTTGCACACTTGGCCTAATGATCTTCTCCTCCTTTTATAGTTTTAGGCCTTTCTCAATACCATGGACCAAAACCACTTAGGACCAATACCTTGGACCAAATGCCTAGTGTCAATACCACAGACTAGATACCATGGATTAAAATACCATGGACCAAATACTTAGTTTTCCAACATATACACGCTTTTCCTTCTGTGAAAGTGCGTGTGTATGTTATATGCTCCTTTTGTTCTGTTAACCTATGTGTATACGCAGCTTGGTCAAGGTGAACCTGCATATACCTTTATTTCTTCATTCTTTGTAGTTTGAACTGTAATTCTTTGTTGTTGACCTGCTGTACTATGATCTTTCATCTGAGTGAGTTTCCTTCTGAATTGGTTCCTTAAAACTTCCCTGCATTTCATCACATCTGTAGACACTACTATAATGCATTTTGTCACATCTGATATCTTTTCTGTAGATTCATCTAGTTACCATTTACAAGTGAGTTGTTCTGCTACAAGTGGGTTGCCATCAAGTACAAAACATACATCATAATGCCAACAATCTCCCCCTTTGAACTTGATGGAAGCTATGTTGGTGTTGATTACTGCAAGCTGTAGAAACTGTTAGATATAACAAGCAACACCAAAATACTCTCCCCCTTTGACATCAAGGGAAAAGAGCTGACCAAAAAGAAGACTTTCATATATGAACAGGTGAATATAAACATTGATCATGCTCCCCCTAAGTACATGCTAAATTTTCTGATTAAACTCCCCCTTTGTATATGCTAAGACGCACTTTATCATCCATGCTCCCCCTGAGCACATGCAGAGTCTGCAAGAAATATTTTCTAAAAGAATAAATTACATTGCCAATTACCTTCCTATCACCAATGACTCATACATACTTCCATCTCCCAACCAAGTGGGGATATACCAAATTTGACTCATCAACCCAACCAAGTGGGGATATACCAATTGTTTATACATGACAAAAACAAGAAATATTACATCATCCATCCCATGAAAAGTGGGGATATAAATTACATCATTTGTCCAAGAGGACCCATTCAAATATATCACACCTAAGACTTTTACATGACTTGAGCAGCCAAAGGTATAAATATCTGAAGCCATAATTGGACTTAGCAACCATAATGTCAATAATGCTGAATGTACATGAAGGCTAATGCTCCCCTTGAGCCAGTGCTACTTGTGCATTGTTAATAGGTCAAAGATCAAGGCATCTTTGTTAGTCATATAAAATTAATGAATAGAGTATATCATCAATATCAGTCAGAGCACTCATATCAGAGCTTTCCCAACTATTTTTCTTGCCTGAAAAACATATACGCTCCTTGACCCATAGAAGCTCACGTGCGTACGTGACTACACTTCCAGAAACTCGCGTATAATCATCTTTTTCTGAAAATTATGATTTAACAATAGGATGAGGCAACAACTATTTCCAGCTTTTGTCTGAGATATTCAAATGTCTCTCTAGGCAGTGGTTTAGTGAATATATTTGCAACCTGTATATGTCCATCATAAGATACTAAGATATGATAGTGTAAATATCATCAACCTGTGACAAAGTATGTCTAGATATCAACTCATCCTCTTGATCTCATCAAGATCAACTTGCTTCGTTTCCTTAGTAGAAAGAGCCTTATCATAACCTTCCATGAATCAACTCATCATATGTCATACAAAATCATTCACATCACATTGTATATGAAAAACACCATAGTCATCTCATCATCATTAAGAACTGCATTATTTTTCACAAGAACCCTTAATATATCAACCATGTATCATCACTAGGGAACATCCCACATCTGATAAGCATCAATCAACATATGTGAGTATCAACCTATCATCATAAGGTAAGAAATCATCATCATTATGTGTCTAAGTAAGCCATGTCTTCAAATAGCTATGTCTTCATGCGACCTGCAATAACACCATTCTCTTGGACATCCAACAATATTTATCAATATGCAACTTAAGTAATCATCTATGTATCCAGCATACTGTATATCCATCAAAGAGGTAGCAATATGTATCTAGAAAACCATGAGCTCATGGTCATTTGTAAAGATTTCTTGATATCATGAACAACAACAATCCTCAACCATGTGGGAGCCAAGAACTATAGGAATCCTACATCATATCTGCACCATATAAACTTTATGCATCTTTGGAGGCATGATGACAACATCATAAAAGAAATAAGTGGCTCATCATCAAATAATGAAGTTGTGTACTCAAGATTTTCACTTCTCCTTGTCCTTATGAAGATCACCATGTAAACAACATATATGTACTGTATACATCATCAAAAAGCCATCCACAATCATCTATAAATCTGATCTGAATAACGACTATGTAACCCCAATTAATACAAGTATCATTTGAGATTTCATCATGGGCAACTCATAACTGTCACATAGCAAGATGGATCAATTAAACACTTTAGCCACATAAGAATCATCATCATTGAAAAGAATTTTAAACATAATGCCAACAATGCTTTGTTAGAAGCATAGCATGTTCTCCCCCTGAACCTGTTCCACCTGTTCACTGTCACATTTGATCATTGCATATATCAATAAGAAGTATCAAGGCATCATCATCAAAAAGTTATCAACAACTTGTTAGGATCAAAACACTTCTAAATAATATCCACATACTATAGTCATCTACGACAGAAAAGATAACTGATGATTGTCTAAATCATATCACATCAGTTTTTCTGAGATTGTCCCATAACATTTTTCTCAAACTACATATACACAACTGTGCAGATTTGAACTCGTGTATATACACGAATTGTCTTGATGAAACTTATGTATCAGATTTAGAACATTGAAGTTTCATAATTTCGGCTTCTCCTAAGTCTGTCATGTCTGTACAATGTGCCATGTCACATTTTTCTGACTGTACTTCCTTCTTCTTCCATATCTTCGAGCGTGATGATGTTTTCTCCCTTTGGAATGGTGCTCAATATTTTCTCCTGCATTCCTTTTCTATATGTCCAAGCTTGTTACATGCATAACATATTACATGTTTCATATTTCTTCTATAGCAGTCAATGGCTTTGTGACCAAACATATTGCAAGAAAAACAATATCCATTAAAGTACCCACAAGTTAATGATCTTTCTGTGTGATTGTCTTGAACCATTCTACTTCCGCATCTTGCTACAACATGTCCAAGATTATGACATATAAAACATTCAACATTATTCATTTGAGGAAATAACCGACTATCATTTCCATGGTTAGGAGAAAAAAAATTTCTTTTAAGATTTTCTTTCCTTAGTTTTTGATGGGATTGATCTCTCATCTCCTTGTTGAGCATTTCAGATTTTGCATTAGAGTTCCTTGCCTCACTTTGTGCGCTAGATTCACCTTCAATAGATTCATGAAAACCAAGACCAATTTTGATGGTAGGAGACCTTTGACTACTAAGAATATCATCCAAAATCTTAGTACTATCTTGAAATCGTAAAAGCTTATCCTTTTCCCCTAATTTACCTTTTAGGATATTTACCTCAACCTGATTTTTCTCTTCCTTTTCAAGATATTGCTTCTTCATGATTTCTTTAGCTTTTCTTCCTTCTTCCACTTGTTGCCTTAATTCGAGAACTTCGTTTTCTTGTTTTTCAAGAGCTTGGAGTAGTTCTTCATTCTGCTTATTTGACTATTCAAGATATTCTTTTAGAGAGAGGATCTTAGCTTCAAGACTTTCATACTAACTGGATCTATCTTTGAGTTTCTTGATTGTTGTGCTCCTTTTATTTACTTAATTTCTTAATGATGTCACTTCATCCTATAGCTTTTGACATTGATCTTCCTTTTCCTTATATTGCTTCCTTACTTTGATTCCTTCCTCTTTTAGTTTGGTAACTTCTTCTTTGAAGGCACACTCCCTTTTGTCCAATAGATCTTGTTGATCTCTAATTTTGTTTGTGAGCCTTTTAAATTTAGCCTCTATTTGATATCTTTCTCTTTCACCCATAAGAGAAAATTCAGTTGTTTTGCTATCACTTTCATCATCTTCAAATGGATAGAGAAATGTATCACTAGAGGATAATGAATTCATACCTGATAGATATTTTGCTTGTTCATCTTCATTCTAAGGTGATTCTAAATCTGAAGAGTTGCTTCCACATAATCCCCAATCGATTCTCCCATTGTCATAGTTCCTTTGAGATGTCTTCTTCTTCTAAGGTTCTTTATTCTTTAGCTTCTTTCCCATTATTCTACAAATATCCTTCAAGCAATCAAGCTTCTACCAAAGGACCTGCTCTAATGCCAATTGTTGGAAATAATATTGAGATGGGGGGGGGGGGGGGGGGGGAATCAATATTAGTCAAGTCAATAATCTTTTTCTTTTCATACCCAAATTCATATACGCTACTTCCATGTGGGTAACCAGCATGTACACACAATTGTGTTTAAGGAAACAACCGTATATCTAGCAAACTAATGATTCAGTTAATTCATCATATGTTGATCTTTAATCTGTGCATCGGTACTTTATTAAACATTAAACAATAACCATATGCATTTAATAATAGGGTGAACCATCACACATAAGCAACACACACGAACACCAAGATTTAAGGTGGAAACCCAATGTGGGTGAAAACCACTTGCTGTTATTGTCTCTGTCTTCTTTTAATAAGAAGAAAATTTGTTTACAACATTGTACTAGTGCAGACTCATACTAGTACGCATTCTTCTACCTACAGAAGGCTACAACCTTCTCTTGTTCTCCAGCTTCTACTAGAAGGGAGCTACAACCCCCTAGCTCTTGTACTAGCTGATATGTTTACTAGTATGTAGGTGCCGACCTACAGAAGGCTACAACCTTCTCTCTTCCACCAGGGACCATGTTTCATAAATTTTTAGACTTGATACTCTTGGAACAAAACACCACAATCTGAAGGCCACGTTTCATCCAATTTTCATACTGGATCCATCAATAACATTGAAGCTACATCTGCATCAACCAATCACTGAAACTCAATCATCACTCTCTGAATCAACCAAACTCAATCAGTCACTGACAACCTGTGAACCTCTTAATTAACTGAATCAATCATTCATTCACACTTAATCAACTTCAACAAATCCACTGGAACAGATAGATCATTGTAACTAGTACACAGATCTGAACCCAAAATACTACATCATCATTCAGAACCAGTTGTTACCTCAAAACCATGCATCAGAGTGTATACACAACTTGTAAGAGCTAAACCAGCGTGCATACGTAACTTCATCAAATCGAACCAGCGTATAGATCTGCAAAAACTTATAACTTTGCTCACTTCCCGACTTCAGACATACCTAAATCATCACATATAAAGGATAAAACATGTGTTAGCAATCAGATCTAGCCCATAATTATAAGTCATTATGATCCTGATCCATCATTTGATCTCATCCATCAGCACTGAAGCAAATCACAATAAATCAATATAAACATTCAGAATATTGTCATCAGAATGCAGTCACCAGAACATAAAGTAAAACCAGAACTCTGTATCAACAACCAGAAGCAACTGCAATTTCAAACATCACAGTTCATAAGGTATACGCTACTTCGATGTATCGAACTGGTGTGTATATGCATTTTTATCAAAGCGAAACAATGTATACATCTGTAAATATTAATTCATAATTTTGCAGCTATTCCAGACTTCAGTTATACCCAAATCTCAACATTTACAGAGTAATACATGCATCATTATTCAGATCTAGATTATTCATGATCAAAAACACATAATGATAGTTCATTTTACGCCTTAAGATGCCAATCCATCATTGGATCTAATCCTTCATCATCCCCTAAGGTTCATCCTTGGTTCAGATCCAACAATGCACCATAACCCAATGCACACTTGGCCTAATGATCTTCTCCTCCTTTTATAGTTTTAGGCCTTTCTCAATACCATGGAACAAAACCACTTAGGACCAATACCTTGGACCAAATACCTAGGGTCAGTACCATGGATCAAAATACCATGGACCAAATAATTAGTTTTCCAAGATATACGCGCTTTTCCTTTGGTGAAAGTGCGTGTGTACATTATACGCTCCTTTTGTTCTGTTAACCTGCATGTATACGCAGCTTGGTCAAGGTGAACTTGCGTATACCTTTCTTTCTTCATTCTTTGTAGTCTGAATTGTAATTCTTTGTTGTTGACCTACTATATTGTGATCTTTCATCTGAGTGAGTTGCCTTCTGAACTGATTCCTTGAAACTGCCCTGCATTTCGTCACATCTGTAAACACTACTGTCATGCATTCTGTCACATCTGATATGTCTTCTGTAGATTCATCTAGTTACCATATACAAGTGAGTTGTTCTGATACAAGTGGGTTTCCATCAAGTACAACACATACATCATAATGCCAACAACATCTACATTGTGGGCCATACTGTCTATCAATGTAATGTAACGTGGAAGTGCAAGAGACCTAGTTGTTTTACAAAGAGTCATGTAAGGTTGAAAAGTCATGGAAGTCAAACAGTCACGAGGGTAGTCGAATAGCCACAAGGGTTAGTTTCACCCTTGGCTATAAATACCCCCTCATTTGTACATGCAAAGGACTTTTCACCTCAACTCCTCCCACATAGCCAAGAGAGTCTATTATCTTTTCTTTGAGGAGTAAGCAGTGGCTCCAACACCCCTCACACGGGATTAATGATATATGGTGTAACGATGTGTCTTGGAACTTTCACTTAATTCAAAAGCCTTCTAACAAGCCAACACATTTTAACACATGTATTGTATCTATTGTAAGACTAATCTTTAACACTTGTAATGCATGTTGCTTGAACTTGTGTTTAACACTTGAACTAATTCACTTGTTGTAATACACATATGTTAATGGAAATTTGTTGTCTATGTTGTTAACATTGTCTCGCCCATCTAGACTTCTCTCCTGGACATCAGATAGACCTTTCATGTAAAACTTGCTATAACAACCATTGCACTCATGCAGACTAATCTGTTGAGTGTTATACGTGTTAACTTCCCTTGTGTGTTGTGACTGCTGCATCTATGTGGACTGTTCCGCCAGAAGTTGTGCATGTCTTGTTGTGTTGTGTGTTCCAAGTAGAGTTGGGACTTCTCCTAACCTAATTGGGGCTCCCTATCACCCTCTCTCCCTCTACGGTGAAACAAAAATTGACACAATTAACACTTACACTCACCAGACATGTGAACCTTGCTTATCGAAGACAAAGTAGACCGCTTGCCTGTGCTAACAAGCAAGAGTTGAGGAAAATAGTTAAGATAATGGAAACTAGGTCATTATACCGAATGGGACTCCCACACTAACTGGTGTGAGGTCTAGTTAGGACTTCATATTGGGGTGATCCCCCGAATGTTGGCAGGTCCAACATCGTCAAGATTTCTGGCACTAGAAGGAGGGTAACCAGTGGTATATGGCTGAACATCCTCTCACACTCATTCATCAACCATCTGGTCAAGGCAGTAACTCACACTCCCTCTCACCTACGCGTGACTCTGTAGTTGGTTAATCCTCACCTCCCAGGACTGAAAACGAAATTCCACATCACCACCTTCGCTCCGTCCATCCCATCTATTTCCAGTTCACAAAATTAGTTGGACTGATCTTAGGCACACAACATCTTCCATACGCATCAAGAAAGCCAAAAGCCACTCCTACAGGGGTTGTTATATCATTAGTGGAAGAAGTAGTTCTTTCTAGACTTGAAGGTTTGGTAGAAGCTATTGAAGAGGAAGAGGAACCTCTGATTTTTAGGCAAGGCAAATGAGACACCATTATGAGCTTGGGATCAGACTCCGATACAGGAGGTGGAGGGGGAGGCAACAGAGGAGGAGGATCTGGAGACGAACCAACAGACTCAGAGCCATACTGTCATGTCGAATTATGTCATGAGTCATGTCGTCCATGTTACACTAAAATTTGTCACCATGACTATTTGCAGTTAGTATGGCTCCATCAATAGTCATACTATCCTCCTTCGCAAGCCTCATACCTTTTCTCTCCATGTCAAACTTCAAGAAAGAGAGAAAGTCATTAAAAACATATTTATCTCTGGGTACGCAGATTCTCTCATCCCGACCTGCGTGTACACATCCCAAGTTCACAATACCTGCGTCCTTGCATGCTTTGTATGTAAAGGGGTGGGTGCGTACTCCTGTAAAGGTCAAAAGGTGCGAGTTTCATCTTAAAAAAGTTACTTGTGGTCATTTCTAGAGCATTCTAGAAGCTTGTTTGACATGTATTGAGTGCCTCCAGATGGTTCGCATCCCTATGAAAGAGGAACTTATCCCATCAAGAGAGGAGCTACCCCATCCAAAAGAGGGGCTTATTCCATTGATGTTGGACCTGATTAACTTCCTCTAGAACATTATAAATACAGGCATTGGGCCAGAGGAGGGGAGGTTGAAAGCTGAACATTCCAAAGGGTAGATGCTGCTGGAATTAGGACTTCCTTGTAGAAGCTTGTGAGGAGAGATTCCCATCCTTTCTTGTTTCATTTGGAAGTGGGTGAGCTTGTCAAAGTAGAGTAAAACTCTTGCTGGACCCTGGGAGGAACTTGCACAACACCAAGGCTCAGGTTGTAATGGTTTCTTTTGTTTCCTATTAATACAAATAAGTCCATTCTTCTCAACAATTTATTATTAATGAGTTGTTTCATATACTCCTTGGTCTGTATGTTGAATATGTTTTATTTTATGAGATATTCAGGTGCTATTTAATTGTTTGATTGTTAGTGAATGGAGGTTTCGAAGAGAAGGAGGAGCTCATCCGGATCGATGAGGCTGGACTACTACAACAGCATTGGACTACAGGTAGGATCTAAACACTTGATTTCTTGTATGGTAAAT
>APFE030803250.1:3163-26062 GCA_000404065.3 Pinus taeda
TAACTCCCTTATATATTTATCCCCTCCCTTTGGTTGAAAAATAACCATAAGTACACTTGGGAATTGCTAAGTTTGACTGAAACATAGCAAGAACCCTCATCTTCCCCCTTCAAAACCATCTTCCAATATAGTGGACTCCTTCCAAAGCATGTAATTCTCTCTCTTAAGGTTATCGGACCCCTTCCGAGGCCAAAAATAATCTTCGAAACCATATATTCCCCTCCTCCGATTACAAACAACCCTTGCCGATTGCCTTAACTTTCGTCCGATCCCGGTGGACCCCCTCCGACGCGATTATCGCAATCGGAGGTTGCAAGGGTATTATGGCTCGTTGTTGTTTCTTCCCAATGGACGTTCCGCCGATGACATTTTGCATTCGGCATATCGCAAATACTATATGCCACATATATACGCCCCTCCCCCATTAGCTGATGCGATATCGCTAGTCAGCGATCGCAAGGGTCATCCGCCCGAAATGCATGCCGCTTCCTTTGCTTCAATGCGACATTGCCACTACATCAAGAGAGCATATTGCTTCGCAAACACTTCCTCGCCGCATGCCTCTATTTATTCAAGTATTTTGTTTAAAATATGATTTATCATTAAAAACTCGCTTCACTACAAATTCATCGCAAATTCGCAGCATTTTAGCTATTACTATCGCATCATAGAAATACATAAGGCGTCACACCATCCAACACCCTGCCACATCACCCGCTGATGTCATCCACTATACCAGGAGCTGCTGCTAACGTCATGCTCACGTCACCCGCCAAAGAAAGGAGCACAAGCGCGAAAAAGCATCTTAGGAGACCCAGATTCAAATTCTGAGGCAGTTTTCGATGCGCGATTAATCGTGCATCACTACGGGAAATAGGCCATATTGGAGAATCTTTAGGGAATCTTTTGATTACTCGGCCAATTTTGCGCCGAAAAGGGCCGAAAAGGCCCGATTTGCAGTTCGGATCGTAGCAGAAGACAGAGGGAGACCCGTTTCAGGCATTTAGGAGTATCACAGCAAGTGTGGAGCCAAAATCCATGTCAAAGAGTATCAGTGTTGCGGCGAAGTGTATCAGAGAAGATCTTCTCAGGGCTCTAGGTGAATAGAACATTAAAATAAATCCTCAAAAGTCAAGAAGCAGTTAAGGAACCACTCAGTGCTCATCATCACAATGATTTCACATTAAAACTCACATGAGATCAAAGGACCAGAACTCAAACCGCAATTATGACAGAAGCACTGCACCAGGCCGTCAAAGACACCATATTAACTCATTTTGATCCAGCTACCTTGGGCGCAGCTCAAGGGATGTTTACTTGCATTCAATTCCATCACAGGTTTAGGTTTAAAACACTTTTCCCTGCAGACCTATTAAGGTCGGTTGTAATAAAAACTCCAGGATATTTTACCTATAAAGAGGGCCCGAAACAATGTAACTAGGGGGGTTGGTTGGTTGATTGATTGATATTGTTTCGCTGATGTTTTGCTTGAGCTAAGACTCGCACTATATACCTGATAAGTTCTATAATCAAAGATTGTTGAAAGCTTGGAGGATGAACTGTTTGATGCATTGCTAATGGTTTTGAAGAGTGAACGATGGAATTCTCGTGTTGTTGTATGAAACAATAAGTTTTTCTCACCTCTGTAATTTTTCAATTTCACATAAGCTCAAGTCACGGAACAGAAGTTTGGCTTAGAATTTGCTTTGGTGCACTCTACGCTCAGTTTCTGTGCCTTTTCAATATTTTCCTCTTGATTTAGTCATAAATATGAATTTCGCATGGCTCATATTTACTCTAACTCACCTATGAATGACTGTTGTTTAAGAATTCTTAGCTGCTCTTAAGTACGGTTCTTTCATGTTCCCTTCACTAAACTGATTGAGAGATTCTTTGTTGCCTCTCATTCCTTAGCCCTCAACACATCTCTATTCACCCCGGATATTGTTTCACGAACAACTACCTTTCTCCACCTTTCTCTTGTGACCAAGAAAACGCACCATCAGTTGAACTCCATGACTCCACGTCCAATGGTTTGAAATATATCTTACTATGCCTTGCCTCTTTTCTTGAAAACATCTCCCCTTCACCCAAGCCTTCCTTCCACCCAAAAACAAAATCCACTGAACCCAATAGCTAGCCTAAAATCACCATCAAACAAAGCTAAACGTTAAGAGAGAGCCCTCTCTGATTGCAGGTGGGCTAGAACCTGCAATCCAAAGATTGGTTTGTGGTTACCTCGACCGTATCCCTTCAGGAGCTTAGGGACATCCTGAGTGATAACACAAGCTACAATAATTCTAGTCAGTACCTATGACACATGGTCTATTCTCACCATAATTCTAGTTGGAACTCTTGACACATGGCGTATCATTTAGCATAAACTAGTGATCATAATTATGGTTTATCTTACACATGGTATACAACCTATTCTTGGTTCACCATCATTCTGGTCAATACCTAAAACATGGTGAATCCCCAATGGACACACTCTTTATGAGTAATTTTGGGCCTAATTCTAAATGATATTGATGTTGAAAGTACACACTCTAACAGAGTAATTCTAGGTCTCTAGGACCATTCTTCCTAATTTTGGTCAATGTCCTTTGTTGGACCATTCTCCCTAATTTTGGTCATATATGACACAGGGAGAATGTGAGTGAATGTCGCTAACCCATTAATATTCCCTCTCAATGAGAGAGGCATTCTCAACAAGTCCAAGGTTGTTCCTGAAGTATAGAAACTGAAGCTTTATCATTAATCTATTTGATTGTATAATAATATTGAAGCCACACTACTTCCTATTATTTAAAATATTATCATGGTCATCACATATTCCTGAGCAAGACAATCCTACAAGTAGCCTCTAAAGCCAAACTTCTTCTCAACTTGCCAATCTAGCTACAATATACTTGGTTTCCTCAATATTGAGTGGAGCATATGAATGCTTCATGCTCATCCAAGAAATTATAATGCATCTCAAACTGAAGAAATATCTTGATGAAATATTTTTGTCTTCAGTACTCTCTTCCCTATCTGAATTTACAAATATACTTTATTGTTTGAGACAAATCTCAAACCATAACTGACTTTTCTATGACAAGCTATACCATGCTAGTACACCAACCCATGTTGATCAACATACTTTAGCTCATAAAAAATATCAACTTCCTATCACTAGGTTCCTCATCATAGCTGCTTTCCTGTCACCCTCACTGGGTGCTCCCTCTCACACTTAAACATATCATACTATGGTAATTTTGGTTTTTTCCTTGGCCATTGATACCTTATAGAATATTAGATATCTATCCTAACAATGTCAATTACATTCCACCATCTCAAACTCAGAGGTATACTCCCTTTGAAGCTAAAATGAGGTTCTTTGACTACTCCCTCTGATATAGAGGCAATTCTTTCTGCCACATCTACTCCCTCGTAAACAATTCCTTCAACTTCCATTAGAGATAAATCAAATGACATCAACCAAGCCCAACATTTTTTCTTTTTATAGGCTTATTTAATCATGAGACTTATTTTCATGTACCTTAAATCCCTAAGGTAGCTTCATGTACACTTCTTTTTCTTCATTGAGAGAAATATTTTCATCCACCTACTGCAATTTCAAAGCAATGATAATAATTATAACAAAATTGTACCTTACAATTGGAGCAAATATTTTGTAATGATCCTCTCCCTCTTACTGGGAGAACCTCCTATTCTCAATTCCCACTCTGTATTTGTCTATATTATCAAATGTTGCATGTCATATCTTGAAGATCCATTTAGAAGTTACCACTAACTTCCCTTTGGAACAATATAGGTATACTTCAAACTTATTGATGTCTCTACTCCATCTGAGTTCGAATCTCATGTAGTAGATTATTTCTCAACAAAAGCCAATATTTTGGGAAAGTCCTCTTTTCATACACTTTGCTTCATTCTTCCACTTCTTCCATCTACTACCAAATCCTTGGCATCCTTCAACATGTACTTGTAATCCTTGCGAGGAGGCCATGGAAGAACAATTATAACCAAGCAAAGGATACATAAAAATAGATTAACTAATGGTAAAAACAATAACAATAGTAGTAATAAAAAAAGGGAGATATAAAATACTTATATTTTGAGGAGCATAGGGGAATTCCAACTCCCTCTTGATCTTAGCTTCCTTGCATCCATCTTGCAACTTTATGATGTCATTCCTTCCTTTCATAGGTTAGGGTTACTTCTTCTAGCAAAAACATTAATTTAGTTCTAGGGTTTTGTCCAAAATCCTTAAATTTCTTATTCAAGCCCTTTTAACTAGATAGGGTTTTCAAACCCTATCTAGTTAAATTTCCATAAATTGTTATGGAAATTTATATATAGCCACTAGGATCTATTTATTCATATTCTTGGCCGTAACAAGACTAAGAGAGAGAGGATTCTATGGAAATAAGTGAAAAAAAAAGATCTCCAAACCAAACAATCAGATCAATCATCCATGCATAGAGTTCCTTGTCTATGGTCTGGGTTTGGTACCAGAGATCCACGCAAGTTGATGGTGAGTGCTAGATCCGATGTAAATAATTCTTGTTCCAAATAAATAGATTCCATCCTCCACAATAGATCCAAATCATGCACACAATCAATACCAAGCAAAGCACACGAATGGCCTTATACAGAGGACCATAATCTCAAGAAAAATAACATGAAAAATTGGTCATAAACACAAATTAAATGGAAAGGAACCTTCACTTCTATTAATCATGAAATAGGTATAAAGAGCATTATACCATCATATGTATCTTCTCGTCCAAATTTTAGTAGAGTCTTCCCTTCTCTAAGCAATATAACCTTGAGAAAAAAATGGCTCACAATCTCTCACAGAAACATAATACTTGACCCTCAAGGATGGGCTAGTATATAAATATCCAGGGGAATTTCAAGGAGGATGAATGTAGATGCTTAAGGTAAACAGAAGTTAGGAAGATTCACTAATAATTCACCTAATCCAAATTGAAGAGATAAGATAAGATGTGGCTTCAAATTGATCTCCTAGGGAAAGTAAGCCTCTAGAACATAATCCAGGGTCGTACAGATTGAACTGAGGAATATAGACTCCAATCACTAGGAACAAGGATGCTCCATGCGATTGTAAGGCTACAATCGCTCTCTCAAATACTATTTCCTTGCAATTGTGGAAAAAACTAGGTCAAAAGAAGGGTTAAAGCCCAAGAAAGTGGTCAATAGTAAAATGACTCATGAGTACTAACCCTAGGGAGAAAAATAGTCTGATAACAAATGCCCCCTAATGTATGAGTTTAGAAGGGTAACTTATGGGTGAAATGCATTACAAGAAATCTCATAGATCAAAATGGGAGGAAGGAGAGAAATCCAAGAAGTCGAAGCAGAAGAACCCAAATGCTGAAGTCTCATCTGTGCTAATAACATCCTCGAAGCGAGCATACCTGTATTCCAAGATGAATGTTGGGTAAAACATATTGATGGGTATCACTAGTGATTAATAAATGGCTATGTAAATTGGAAAATGCATTAGCAAATGCAAAGAGGCATTAATTAGAATTAAAATAAAGGAAAATAGGAGAAAAGGGAGATGAAATGTCACAAATTGCATGAGAGGGAAATTGAAGGAAAAATAGAGGAAAATGAAGAAAATAGAGGCCTCAATGATAAAAAGGCTTATGAGGATCAATTCACAGTTTGTTTTAGTTCAATATTTGGCTCTCTCATTCTATTCTCTCATTCTCTCATACTGTAGCACACTTAGAGTATTCTTGGAGTAGTTCTGGAGAACTTTGGCATACATTGGATTTGGATAAGGGAGGAAAATGAAAGCAGGAAAGTGCAAGGGAACATGTGGATTAGTAACTATAGCTAGATTTATTTGCAGGTAACATGTTGCATGTGTGATTTACTTGTTGATTTATGGATGCATGGTATATGCATGAGATTATCTAGTTATGTTTTGTCATTGACGTGGAGGATTTCCTAGAGTGGCATTTGTTTTAGCTTTCCCTTGTCATTTCCTGGATAAAAATGGTGTTACGGGTTTTTCCACTTGATTGTTTTATGGTTGTGGGTTGGAACAAATTCTTTGGAAGCTTTGTGAAAACTTGGGTTGAGTTACTAGTCCTAGAGCCTAGATTGGGACAAACGCTCTAGAGACCTTGGTGGGTTGAGTTACTAGTCCCTAGATCTAGGTTGGACAAAAGCTATAGAGCCTTGGAAGGTTGTGGGTTGAGTTACTAATTCCTGGAGCGTTGAACAACTTAGTTATAAACCAATCTAGTTGGTTTTAGTGATGTCCGGCCATGAGGTGGAATCACTAGTTGAGGGTTGAGGTGGTTTAGCCTATAGAAGGCATCATTTGGTTGTTGATTGATTTAGTAAATGAAATCCCACATTGATTCTTGGAATATGGAGTGGGGGTGATTAGTTGAAAGAGAGATTTGGTTCAACCCAATCTATGGTTGAGTGGTACGTGGAATTCCTTGACTTGGTTGGTATTTTAATATGTTAATAAGAGTTATTCTTGTATGGTGATTCATGCATATTTGTAGTAGTATGTTGGTGACACTATGGCTGGGATGCCATGGTTTATATTCTACTTATTTTTTGGTTATATGTTGTTCATATGATGTGAATCTTTTATGGCTCTTGTCATGAAATTTTTACCTATTCATTAATTGATGAATGTATGGACTAACAAGTGTTGTTGCAGTTATGTGGATAGATAATAGGACCTTCCTAGTGATTCTTAGGTGAATCTCAAATTTTTATGATCATATATGCATACATGACCTTGTTGATGGTCGAAAATGATCTCATCAACATGTGAGAGAGATCATCTGGTCAGAGCCCCAAATAGGCCCTTATCTATTTGATGTAGTGGCTATTACTAATTCAATTGGGTTCAGTTACCCTATGTCTCTCCCTTTTGGCTTATAGTATATATATTACTTACCAATAGAAAGAGTGAAATAAGATATTTGCTCTTGTTATGTACATGCAAGCAAGCAAATCCTTAAGCTAATTCTAATATGCAATAAAAAAACTAATCCTATCTCGAATGGGAAAAAGATACCCCTCTCTCAATTCGAGAGAAGATGACATAACTAACCAGGGGAAGAGGACTGTTTATATCATTGAATTCGTTATGTAATTTTCATTAATTAAAAGAAGAAGTTCATTTAATTAATGAAAAAGAAAACAAAACATGAATGTATTTAAACAATAAATAGTTATTGCCCGCTACATTCCTATTTCATTGAATTTATATTAATTCTAATTTTGTTATGCTCCTCAGAGATATCTCTTAAAGAAACACAATAGAATAAAACAAATCAATACGACATTAATGCTCAATCAAATTGTAATACATTATTTAGAACATAAATTAAAATCAATTAGAGAAATTTGGGCAGTAGCACATTAACTTACAATCCAAACAAGAGTGCATTGGAATGAAAATTTATTAAACTCATACCAGAACTTCATTAAAAATTTTCCAATCCATGAGCAACTCCAACTCCTTGAAGAAATTGTTTATAGCACTACAAAATAGTCTTCTCTTTCAAAACTCAAAAATGTTGTTTCCCTCCATAATTCAACTTATAGTACATTACAAAAGTGGAAATGCACAACAAGAAAAATCACAAAATTTTCTCCTAACACCTCAAATATGAAGTTTTTCTCTCACCTACAGCTACAAACCCTTATACGTTAGTGCTTCCAAAGCCCCTAGTTGCAAACAAGAGGAACCCCTTCCTCATTCTCAAGACTATTATTTAATAATTATAAGTAATCTCCAAAATAGAGAGTTGTTGGGAGTGGTTTGACATATCCTCAATTAGAGCTATAAATTCTTCATTATTCTCTTTGTTTGTCTTTTACCATTTCTCTGTATCTTCTTTTCTTCCTCTCCTCAACTCCTCTCCTTCCAAAAACCAAATGAAAATAAATTAAATCGCAAATCAAAATCAGAATTACAAAATCTGGGAAAAACAAACTTCTCCAATCAAAATTCAATTAAATAAAAAATAAAACGAAATTTGAGTTTCCCATTGATCCTTGTAAAAATGTTGTTGGTCAAATACAAAATAATTGAATGGATCTGTAAATTTAAAAAAAAAAAAACTTTGGACACATGAAAATGCAAAAAACAAAACTCAAAAAATTAGTTTTTATTGGAAGTTCAAAGCTTAATTTTCTACTAATTTTTAGGCTTATTTAATGGCTAAATCTATTTATAGAACCACATTATAAATATTCTCCATAATTTTATCTTTCTAATAAACCATCTTCGACCTCATTTGACCAAATAAAATTCAAGTTATGAACCTCCAAAGTTGAAGTGTCAAAACTATTACAATTATGGAAATACACAAATAGACTAAAATTAGACAATTTTAATTAAAAATTCTAATCTAAACTAACTTAATAAATATTAATTATCTATATAATTAATATTAACTAATTACAATTAATACATTAATTAAATATAAACAAATTAATTATAAAATAATAAATAAAAATAAAAATGTATTTACAATTAAAAATATACACAAATTAACTTTCAAAATTAAAAATTCAAATATATTAATTAAAATACTATACTATTATTAAAACTTTGAAACAGAGATTTGAAATATCAAATGAGTCTTTTTAATAGGATTTTAGGTGGCTTTTAAAATAGGACCTTGAGATTACACGTGATATCTCGAGGCCCAAGATGGAGAGGGATCGAGAAGAGAATAACGGATTATGGAGGAGGAATACCCAGATTTCTGGGGTGGAGTTTTTAGGAATTATAAGGAGGGTTGTAAGGTGGGGGCAAAGGCTAACCAGTTTGCTATAGGGCATTTACCCTGGTACATGCATGCTGTATAACAATATAACACACTGCTTTGGTGGCTACATAAATTGAAAATAAAGGCAGTGTGTTATATTGTTATATAGCATGCATGTACCAGCGCATTTAATGCCCTATGGCAGGTTGGTTAGCCCTTGCCGTAAGGTGGGAGGCATAGGGATTTCGGGTATCTTAGGAATCAGGATTTTGGGGATAAATTAAAAAAGAGTTATGAGACGCATGTGTTTCACAGTCCCAAGGAGTGGGTAATTATCTCTAGTTAAAATATGATGAGTTTAAATTTACCCAAAGGTTAAAGTAAAAAATTTTAAGAAATTTTTGTTAAGTCGTCAAACAGTAAAACATTTCTCATATGTCCAACATTGGTGAATCGAGCAATATAAGTTCAAAAGATAAGTACTTAAAGAAGATTAAGTCTAAAACCATGAATCCAAATTTTGGAGAATATTTAATATTTAATATTACCTAGTATGAGTGATAGAAGAAGGTATAGTTAGGGAGTTTTTTTTATAAAGCATATATCCATCGATATGAATGGTTTCTAACATTGTTTTGCTGCCAAAAAGCCTGATCAATACCCCGACAAAGTTGTGTTTTATGCCATACAAGCATTGCCTCGTTGCCACGAGCGTCCATAGCCCCAACAGGTTAACTTGTAGTTCCCATGCTTCCCCTTTTGATCACCCTTTTGATAAGCACATTTGCAAGCTATGTTTATAATGTAGCTGAGTGAAAGGGGTGGGATGGTAATAAAGACTTAAGAAAATGGATATAATACTTCCATAATGTTGACTCGGTATTCTTTCCCTGCAACTAACATTTAGAGGCTTTCATAAAGTGGACGGATGGAAGGGATTCATTGAGTTAAACTCAAGGTCCTTCATTTCCTAGAAAAGATGAATTATATTACTTAGAAATGATGCATGTTCCTCCATGAAAAATATTTAAGGAAGGAGAGATTCAGAGTTCCATAAAAATATCCCTTTAAGGTAAATCAGAACCCATGAGATGATGAGAGTAAGAATTTCCCATGTATGTCAACCACTATTGGGTGAGAAAATTTCCTTCCAAACAAATCTTGTCGGTATCGTCAAAACCAAAGCATAACCAACAACAAAAAGGAAAAATAAATCTAAACTAAATTGAAAGAAGAACTCAACATACTAAAAAGATGTCAAATAAGGAAAGGAAAATGAAAGAAAATCCCAAATTAAAAGGATAACCTCAAAAAGACTAATTACAAAGATGTCTCAACAAAAGACTAAAATAAGACAAGTGTGTGTGTTCATCTTTTGTTGAGATTTTAATAAGTTCTATCTTGTAGAGTTTTAAAAAATTAGGCTCTCAAACCGTAAGGTGAATAGTAGTGATGGGGTAAAATTAAGCCAAATGAGAAGTTTCTATCATTTTAAGATTTTTTGGTTTCATAAGAACATCTTAAAAATTTTCTAATAAAATAAATGCTTATAAAACAAATTGAAGGTCCAAGGACTCCCCAATTTCGCTGACTTGATAAACATCATAACTGCTCTTCCAAAACTCAAAAGTAAACAACAAGGAGAATGAGTTCCAAATATGAGCTAATGGAGGTGTGAAAAATTTTGTGAAGACGTGCAAAATAGAGTTTAAGATAAGAAAAACTAAAAACAAAGCTGAAACAAAAATCTAAAGAAATGGAAATGAATGAAAGTGGGCATATGAAACTTACCATTAAAGAATCTCATTAAAATTTTACGTGAAATATATCAATATTTTCTAACAGAAGATAAACTCTTCTTTTGATTGGAATTAGAAACATGAAGAAGTTTTACCCTTTGAAGTTTTTATTGGCCCAAAATTATTACTTATTAAATATAAACTTAAGTGAGCAGTGAAGCTAAGAAAACAAATTATTCATGTTCAAGGAATTAGAAGTAAAAAATGTCTATTAAAAATGAAAATGAAGATGTGCTTCCTTATGAATTGCAGCAACAATTATTCTCTTTGTTTTTTTAGATTTCATATCAACCCCAAGGTTTACATAAAATTTCAAAAATCAAGACCAAGTCCCAACTTGTGTGACACTTGTGTGTATATGGAGAGGACTTGAATCTTTTATGCTAAGTATGGAGCGACATATAAAAAATAAGAAAACCATAAGAGAATTCAATCATAAATTGAGCATGATCTATTACATTTGCATGTTTCGAATTTGCCTTCCAATTGGCCACATTACCAAAGTAGTCAATTAAGAGTGCCTTGAAATGAAAACAAGGATGCACACTAAAAGATGATCAGGATGATGAGATGAACATCCAATAGTGAGACAATGAAAAAAAACGTAAGCAAGACCCAAGTGATGAACTTTTCATTGGCTAGGAATATTACCAGGAAGAGTAAAAAGAAGCCCAACTATATATTTGAGGATGTATGTACAATGAAGGCACAATGATAAGATCCATATGCGTACACCACGAAGTATGAATATCCCAAAATTAACTTAATCAGCCTGAGAAATGAATACTTGGAAGCTTGTTGAAATTAAAATTAAAAAATACATCAAGTTCTTCAATACTAGGATACCATGGAAGTTGGGATTGAATAAAGCATCATGACATAAAAAAGGTAATCAATGAGGATTCCATGTGAGCATGGTGATTGAGTCGAGCTAAATGAGTTGGCCAAAATCCTCCGAGATTAAAATAGTCTGATATCTCACAATTCCGAGGAGGCTCAGTATAGAGAGGAATAGGAATCACGTAAGATAAATCTCATACGTTTTTAAAATAAGTTTCCGAAAAAAGAGATTGAGATCAATAAATATTCACGAGGGGCAATAAATGTCATATCAAAAATCTTGAATCTATTTTGTAATTTAAATTGACTTATGAGACTCTGAAATAGTGAGGCTTGAATGAAGATAATGAAGTGGAGGCCATATTCTTTACTAAACGTTTATTGAGAAAACAAATAAACTGGGCATGATGATCAAGAAAATGACCATGTGGATCTCGAGCTAGAAATATTGGAGCATATTTTAAAATATATACAAAAAATTGTGTTTCGAAGGTTCCGAAGTATTTATTTCTCGAATGATAAATCTCAGAATATATTTTAAAAATACCTCTAATATAATACAAACCCAAGAGTCTGAGAAACCTACAAGTTCGAAGTCACGAAGAAAAGATCTCGAAAAGGTGATTTTAAAAATGAAACGAAAAGCAAAGGACCGAGATTCCGAGATTTACCAGTTAGAGGCTCTGAGTCATCTTGGAAGAAGGAAATGTGACTAAATTTGATGCAAGATAAATGAGTGCAGTGCAGAGGTTCAATTCAATTTGACTGACGTAAGATTCAGAACATACAAAAGTAGAATCATGGATATGAGCATTTTTATAACTGCTACAAGAATTAATTTGTAATTTCCTTTGCCTGCAGGTTCTAAACAAGTAAGAGTCCAACATTCCATTTCATCTTAGCATATTGGTGACTTACAAAAATGATAGTTGCTTTCTTATTTATAAGCTAATTAAATTTTCTAGTAAAAATAAAGTCTTTAAATCAAACCAATGAAGACTTACAAAAGAATAAAAACAATACTAAGAAGTAAATAATGAAAAAGAAAATTAACAACAAATGAAGATGAACATTTTTATGCATACTAGAACAATCTAATTGTAATTTTACCTTAGAGACTTGACATTCTCCCATGTATTATCTTTGATTTTGCATATGTTCCAACATCACCTACTTATTTAATTTAAATTAACAACTAAGTAATGAGCTATTGAATTTCATTTACTTCATAATAACATTAAGGGACAAGAGTATCAAAAGTTACCATATAGAAATTCTTTGTTAATTGAAAATTGGAATTCTCAAGAGCGCCTAATTGTAAAATAATTTTGGAACTTCACCATTCATGATTTTCTTTGCAAATAGAAATTTCAACAATGTGATGGAGGTTCATCAAGAAGAATAAACATGCACAACGTAAGCCTAATTCAAGGAAGCATACTTTTTAAACACTCTTTATTAGAGAATGGAGAAATTAACAAGGAAGCATCATAAACTCATTACGTGTTTATTAAAAATCCGCAATGATAAAATAAATACAAACAGAAAAGGAATTTAAATTTAAACTAATCTATTCCTAATCCTAATCTAAAAAGAAAACCGAAATTAGTTGAAATCATACTTCCAATGTAACTATTCTCTCAGTTTTATTTTTGTACATATAAAAATATCCAAAAAATAAACAGAAATAATATTGCAGCTAGATTATGAACAGAAAAATTCAACCTATTATGTACATGTAACAGGTTTATCAAAATAAACTTATTTACAAAATTATTATCTTGAAATTCTTCCAACCATATGCCTAAAGGATCATGAAAATCATAATGTATTTCTATCAATGCCTGAAATAAATTCAGAGCAAGAGGAAACAACATGCCACAATCGAATGATAAACCTTTAAATATTGTAGCGTGTTGAAAATTGGCAATGTCAGAAATATTCTTGAGATCTGAAACTTCTAGATATTTTCCAAATGAATCAATAAAGTATGGATGGAAATTTAGAATATTTCTAAAAGTATTACATCGTTGGACAAAGTGTAATGATGCACTCTTAAATGTTGAAACTTGTATAAAATTCACTTCAAAATAAGATAGAAACTGGCCTAAAATGAACATTCAACAAAATTGAAGAATTAAATGTTGTTGATGCTCATGCTTGAAATTCCGGAATTGATTTTTATATGTGTTGATTAATGCACTTGATGAGAGTCTAGAGTTATAATGTTCAAAGTGCCAACATAATATGTTTAAAAGTTAAAAAATGGAATTTGAAAGAGATGTAAATTCAAACTGAGAAAAATAAAAACAAATCAGATTCAAATTTACATTAATGTTGCAAATAATTGTACAACACAACTGAGATTTATTTGTAAAATTTTATTCCCACAAGTGTCAACGGAAATTATGAAGTTAAAATCATTGTTTGAATTCACTTGCAAAGATGAGAAAATTTCAAGCTTATGATTCAAAAAATGTATTTCATCGTTGTACGAATAATAAATTGGAATGGATTCATCACTACTCAAATTGCTATGATGATTGAATGATTGAGACTTAACTGAAATATCCAAACCAATATTCTTTTTATCTTAAAAATAGATTCACTTAAGGAATTGGAAATATGGGAGTCAGTCAAAACCAATTTTGAAGAGAAAAGAGGTCGGGCATTTTCAGTTTTCAATTCATCATTATGAATAATGTCATTAGTATTTTTTTCCTTTGAATAAGGTTAACTAGAACCAGGTAGAAAATTGTGTGCATGTTTAAGAGAATCTTAAGGATTATTGAGAATATTATTGATTTAATTATCTCTACCAAAATGAGGATTCGATAATAATTCATCATTAATTTAATTAATAACAACCCTTTTTTTTGTAAAAATGAATTTATGTTCAAAGGGACTACTAACTGATTAGCAATTAAATTATTGTTACTCAAAATATCTCGATATAGAGAGAGAAATAAGAGGTTGAAGATATATACCTGGAAGTTTCTCTATGTACAAAAGTTTGCTCACTTTCCAAAATAGACTCTTATACATTTGTACTAACACAAATCTCAAATCGTTGATCCATGTCTTCACAAAAATTAGATTTGCCATATGTTTGATTGATCTACAAATTATTGCTAGGCTGCTCTGAAGGTTGAGATTGATAATTATCAACAAAATATTATTCTAAATTAATTGCAATAGTTTGTATATTGCTACCATTCTCTAGCTAATTGGTTTGTACTGATTTAATTGTTGTTGAATTAATTGTTGATGATTGCTACTAATGTATTCTACATCTTGTTGATTTTCCATTTCTTTAGATATGTCAACATTATTTAAATTCAGAACAAATCTGAAATCAACATCATTTGTTTGAGCAACAACAACCTTAGGTTGAGATTGATGATTGGCAGTATTTTCAATTGTAACTTGTGGAGAATTGACATTGTCATTCTAAACAATTGAATTTTCATTAGCAGTACATATTCCTTCTTGTTCACGGTAAAAATTAGAAATACAAAGAAAAGATATTAAATGTTTAAACCATGCTATTAGTTGAATTTTAGGAGGTAAATATTTGGAATGAAATTTCATTATTATTAATTTAAATCTTATGAAAAAATCATTTAAAGGCCCACTTCCATCCTACGCAATTCTTCCAATTGATCACACACCTTTTCATAGTCATATTCTTGAAAAGGAAAAACGAAAATTTTCGAAAATTCATCCCAATTATGTAAAGAGGAAACTGGCAAGGATCGACACCAGTGTTTAGCTTAACCTATCAACATAAAAGTGAAGATCCTGCAAATAACACCTTCATCAATATCAGAATTATTACAATTTAAAACAAACTAAAAAAGATGATCAAAAGCATAATTCTTACCATTTAATTTGACCTTAGACAGAGTCTCAACTACCTTTGTCGAGGTGGAAGCTATTGGAAGCATGATAAAGCAAATCCAAGATGATCTTTCAAGTGTAGCCATAGTAATAAGATAAAAATTTTAAAGCACAAAATCTTCAAAAACACAATTTACTGTGCCCCTGCTTCTAGCACCAAAAATGTTGATGGTTAAAAAAACCTCATCAACATGTGACAGAGACCACCTGGTGAGAGCCCCAACTAAGCCCTTTATATGTTTGATGTAGTGGTTATAATTGGTTCAATTGGGTCCAATTACCCTCTCCCTGTTGGCTTATAGTATATCTATTATTTACCAATATAAAGAGAGAAATTAGATCTTCCCTCTTGCTATGCATATGCAAGCAAGTAGATCCTTAAGCTCACTGTATGGCTCATCCAAGTCACAACTAAGGTTTTCCCCTGTGTGAGGGGACTTCTAGAATGTACAATTAAATTTAAATGCATATTTATTCTAATATGCAAGCAAAAAGCTTATCCTATCTCAAATTGGAAAATGATAGTCGTCTCTCAATTCGAGAGAAGATGAACTAACTAACTAGGGGAAGATGATTATTTATATGATTGAATTCATTATATCATTTTCATCAATTAAAATAAAAAGTTTATTTAAGTAATGAAAAAGAAAAAAAATATAAACTTTGAAACAAAAATTGATACAATTACCCTTTTTTTGAGGTAGCAAAAAAATCATCCGAGCTTGAAAAGCGTTGATTCATAACACTTTTTTTTTTGGAGCATATTTTTGACAATTTAAAATTTCTTTATATAAAGTATATTTTTTTTAAATGTTGGTGATTTTCATGCTAATTTTGAAACATGTTGATGCAACATCAACCCCTCTTTTAGAAAATTTATTTTTGACACTTCAAATTTTCTAATGTATTAAGTATGGATATATTTTTTTAAATGTTGGTATTTTCATGCGGATTTTGAAAAGCATCAACATTAAGCAAAGCCTTTCGGTAGAAATCACGTAAGAGAAATTTTTGGCCGACGCGTTTCAAATCAACAAGTGTGGTTCATCATCAGTAACAGATCACAGAAGCTTGAATAAAAAATAAAAAAAAAAAAAAAAAAAAAAAAAAAAAAAAAAAAAGCACAACAGTTTTTTAAAGACATTTTTGAACTTTCAAAATTTTGTTAATGGTCCTAAGATGTAAGAAATGCTTTTTAAATCATTATTTGACAATTTTTCAAAAGTTGGTCTAATTTATTTCTTGTTTTTGTCCTAGGGATGTGAATTTTTAAAGGTTTTTCCAAACAATGTTTTTTTTTTCTTTTTCAATGCGTTTTTAATATGGAACATTCATCTCTTTTTTTGCAAAAAAAAAAAAAAAAAAAAAAAAAAAAAAAAAAAATAAATAATAACATTAAAATATATAGAAAAATAACATAATTATCCTGTAATTTATTCGTTATAAAAATTATAAAATAAATAAATAAAATACAAAAAAATAGGAAAATATACATTAAAGAAACAAATTAAAGATTACAAAAAATAAAAAAAGAAATGAATGTAAATAATAAAAAAAATTAAGAAAATTAAGAAAAAAAACATGAAAAAAAATTTAAAAAACATAAAAAAGAAACAACTTTTGTTTGTAAAACATAATTAAGAAAACATTTTTAAAAATATATAATCGAAAAAAAAATAATGTTAGGGGCCTTGGGCATTTCCCAGCCGATTCTGATAATTAGCTCGATAAAGCGTATGACCCCTAGCCGCTAGGCTAGCCGGGGGTCCTGGGCCTTGCTTAGGCAATTCTTGGAATCAACCAAGTAGCCGATTCTGATAATCAGCTCGATAAAGCCCATGACCCGTAGCTGCTAGGCTAGCCGAGGGTCCTGGGCCTTGCTTAGGCAATTCTTGGAATCAACCAAGTAACGCCCACTGCGCGCAACCATTGGGCTGACTGGTCGTAGAGCTGCGCAAGCTCAACGGTCAAACAGTCCAGCGATCAGGAGCCTTGGGCCTTACCTCACCGATTCTCAGAATCGGTCGAGCAAGGCCAAGGGCCTCAATGTTGTATTTTTTATTTTATTTTTAATATGTTTTCTTTTTTTTTATATATATGCAAATATTATATTTAATGATTTTCTTAATTAACTTGTATTCTACATGTTTTTAAATTTTATTTATTGTTATTATTAAAATACTTTTAACTTATATTGGTTAGATTTTGTATAATAGATTTTTGTTTGTTTGTTATTGTATTTTAATTTTTAATTATTATAAAAGGTTATTTTTTTAATTTTTGTTATATATATATATAGTATATAATATTACTATGCTTGTTTCATTTTTGTTTATTTTATTTTATTAAGTGCTTTTATAATTTTTTTGTTTTTTCACTATGTTTTTTTGTTTTCTTTCTTTCTATATATATATATATATATAAAATCATATTATATTTTTTATTTTGGCATGAAAAATTTAGAAATTCCATATAAAAAAACATTGCATAGAATAACAAAAAAACACATGTTTGGAAAAGTTTTAAAAAACTAACATCCTAGGATGAAAAACAATAAGAGAAATAAGACAATTTGAAAAAATGTTAACTTTTAAATTTTTTCCAATGTGTTAAGTTGTCTTAAGATAAGTTTTTAAAGTCATCATATTTTTAAAATTCAATGAAAAAATTACTCTTTATATAATGACATTTTCATTTAGGTGTTCCTTTTTAAAGTTTTTTTTAGTCACAAAATTTTTCCATAATGTCATGATTGAAAATTTGTGAAAATTTTAAGGTTTTCCAGCATTTCAGTGTTCCAGCATCAACATTTTTCATTTTTAAGTTGTTTTTTAATGTATTTTTTGGGCTTTTTGGCTAGAGTTCTCGTTTTGAGTTTATAGTTCTCATTTCAAATTTTATGTTGTTGAAAATAAAACAGGAATGTATTTAAACAATAAATAGTTACTGTCCAATACATTCATCTTTCAATTAATTCATACTAATTTTAACTATGTTCTGCTCATATGAGATAGCTCTTAAAGAACTTCAATAGCATAAAACAAATCGATATGACATTAGTGCTAAATCAAAATATAATACACTATTTAGAACAAAAAATAAAATCAATTAGTGAAATTTCGGCAATAGCAGATTAACTTACAATCCAAACAAGTGTGCATTGGAATGAAAATTTTTTAAACTCATACTAGAATTTCATTACAAATTTTTCAGTCCATGAGCATCTTCAATGCCTTGAAATTTTTTTTTACATTAGTGCAAAACAATCTTCTCTTTTAGAACTCAAAATGCCCTGTCTCTCCATAATTCAACTTGTAGTACATTACAGAAGTGCAAATGCATAGTAAAAAAAATCACATTGTTTTCCCCTAATACCTTAGATATGAAGTTTTGCCCTCACCTACATCTACAAACCCTTATACAATAGTGATTCCAGAGCCTCTACTTTCACAGAAGAGGAAGCCCTTCCTCATTCTCAAGAATGTTATTTAATAATTACAAGAAATATCCAAAATGGAGAGTTATTAGGAAAGGTTTGATAGATCCTCAATTAGAGCTGTAAATTCTTCATTATTCTATTTGTTGGTATTCTTCCATCGCTCCATATTTTCTTTGCTTCATCTCCTCAACTTCTCTCTGCCAAAAACCAATAAAAATAAATTAAATTGCAAAACAAAATCAGAATTACAAAATTTGGGAAAACAAAAATCTCCAATCAAAATTCAATTAAATAAATAAATAAAAATAAATTTAAACTTCCTATTGATCCTTGTAAATATCTTGTTGGTAAAATATGACAAAATCAAATTGATCTACAATCAAAAGAAGTTTTGGACAAATGAAAATGCAAAAAACAAAATTCAGAAAATTAGTTTTGATTGCAAATTGAGAGCTTAATTGTCTACTAATTTTTAGCTCCATTCATGACCAAATATGGTTATGAAACCACTTCAGAAATATTCTCCATGATTTTATCTTTCTAACGAGCTATCATGGGCCTCTTTTGGCCAAATAAAACTCAACTTATAAGCCTCAAAAGTTGAAGTGTCAAAACGGTTACAATTCTAGAAAAATGCATGCCTCGACCAAAACTAGACAATTTTAAATAAAAATTCTAATCTAAACTAACTTAACTTAATAAATCTTAATTAACTATATAATTAAAATTAACTAATTACAATTATTACATTAATTAAATATAACCTTAACTTTTGAAAAATTAAATTAGGTAATTGAAAGTAAATTAAAGTACATAAATTAAATATATTAAATTAACAATATTAAAATATTATATATTATAAATTAAAACTAAAACCTTGAAACGAGATTTGAAATATTGGATGAGTCTTTTTAATAGGATTTCAAGTGCCTTTTAAAGTAGAGCCCTCAAATTACACTTACGATATCTCGAGTCCCGAGATGGATAGGGCTTGAGAGAGTAATTAAAGATTATGAAGGAGGAATAAAGAGATTTTGGTGGTGGAGTTTTTAGGAGTTTAACTGGAAATTACCGAACTTTAGATAAGTACAATGGTAGGTTCAAATGAGATTAAACGAGAACCAATGGAATGCTAACAAGAAATCAAACACAAAGAAACAACCAGAATGTAAATTCAAAGAAAATGAAAAATCTCGGAAAATGTTATACACTTAACCAAATAGGCATTATAACCAGAATTTATTTAGAGGGTCCCCATTATTATTATGAAGGTAATAAGTTAAAATGGGGGCATTGTGATTTCACCACAAAATACTTCTAGCTTACATGCTTTCCATGTGTTTGACAAAATATCTATTATGTTCTATGTAATATAGGTCAAGTTATGCCTTCAAGTTTGTATGTTTAGCCTTGTTGTCATGTCATTAATGATTCTGAGAAGTTTTAGGAAGTTATAGGAAGTGGTATTGAGGCTGACTTGGAATTGAAGCTCAGATCTTGGGACCACACCCTCTGAACTGGAAAATTTGGGTCATAACTGCACCTAGACAAGCTTGTGAGTGTGGTTGGAGGCCTTCAACTGCATGGAGTCCTTGTTATGCATGCAGTAATTGGGGGATAAATTCTGTGAAAAGGAGCCCTAAATTAGGGTTTGGTCACCGGGGGTGGTTCTTTGGCCCTTGAGTTTCCTGTAGCCCCAACGGATGAGGCAAGTTATTAGTTTGTCAGCCCCACCTCCTTAACTAGAGCTAGGAGGTCAGGTCATGCGATAGTAACTCTTCGTTTCATGTTTACCCTAACAGGGTGTTGAAATAGGGTAAATGTAGGAGGGGTGGTTACAAATTGGTATTAGAGTGGGTTTCTGTTCTCTTTGGGTCATATCTGATATGACATATTGGTATCAAAGCTTTGTGGTTCAAGCACTTAGATTGGATGGGCAGAATGAGTTTTTCACGCATAAATTTTAGTTGTATATGTGTTCATTATGCATGCATTGTGATAATCATTGTTGTAGTATTATCGACATGTAAAGCTTGATGATGTTGATGTTAAGATGATTTATATGTTGATTTCATTATATTTACATATCTTGTGCTAATACGGATTGGTTTTGCAGATAAGATAAGCTCCCCTGAACTTCAATAAGGTATGTTGATCATTTTCATATTTGGTTTGTCTGACATGGTATGTTTGTAGGAAGAATAAGATCAAGATGACTAGCGAAATGGTGGACTATAGTTCACGTGATTATGCCTACAAATCAGATAAACACCATGGTGATGAGTATTCCCCTAACATAGTATATACATTTAGAAGCTTGAAAGCAGATCAAAATCTATAAGGTGGATAATGACAAGATCATTCAATTATATGAAATAATTTCTAGAGCACTAGAAAAAGCAAGCGGAAGTTAATGTAGTCATCCTTCAAAGTCTATCAGATTTGCAGAGAAAAGGACTGCATAGGATAAATCATGCACTGGAGGAAAGGAAAAATGGCACATATGGCAGCAAGTATCAATTAGGGTATAGGTTTGATAGGGATGACATGGTCAGAGATGGTTTGTTCTTGGTGTAGGAATTTACAGGGTAAGTTCCTCAGAAAGAACACCAAAATGACACCGCTCACAACCAGATCTCAAATCAATACACCAATATTTTTGACGTGGTTAAAACCCTCAAAGAGGGAAACAATCCACGGCCTTAGCCAATGTGGCCACTTCAGGCAATTTATTAATCAAAGAATGAAAAATTACATAAGATTTCTCTCATGGACGGATTACCCGAACAATGACCCTCCATACGCTTTAAATAGAACTCATGGACCAATCGGGTGTCAAACCACAGATCAAATGTTGGTAATACCGAGGAGAGAGTGAACCGTCGGATCACTACATATCGTGATCGTCGGATTGTAAGTTACAAAATATACAACGGTAAAGAAACACACTTTACCTAACTCTATACTAGACCAAGTCGAACTTAACTATTTCCTATGTGTCGAAATATCCTAACATCCCCCCTTAAGAACAACTTGGGATAGGATTGAAGGATTTACAAATATGACACAATAGGAGAAGGAAGGAGGCACTAGAGCGTATCCCCTCTTAGTGACAACTTCCTGAACTCCAAGCATATATCGAAGTTTAGTGAACTTCGCCTCTGTGAGAGCCTTTGTGAAGATGTCTGCAACCTGATCATCTGTTGAACAATATTTCGCTTCAAGAACATGGTCATGAATGAGCTTTCTGATGAAGTGCATGTGAAGTTCAATGTGTTTGCTGCGCTGATGCTGAACTGGATCTTTGCAAAGCTGAATTGCACTTTGATTATCACACCAAAGTGTAGTCGGATGCTGCTGCTCAAAGCCAAATTCTGATAGGATCTGACGAAGCCACAAGGCTTCCTTACTAGCTTCCATGGCACCACGATACTCTGCTTCTGCCGACGAAAGAGAAATGGCAGCCTGTTTCTTACAAGCCCATGTAATAGGTCCTGAACCAAGAGTGAAGACATAACCAGCAGTAGACTTCCGATCATCAGGGTCACCAGCCCAATCAGAATCAGTGAAACCAACTAATAGAGGAGTTGCTTTGGCACTGTAATGAATCCCAAACTGTATTGTACCTCGAACATAACGAAGTATTCTTTTAGCTCCTTTCCAATGACTTTCACGGGGGTTTTGCATAAAACGAGCAACAAGGCCAACAACAAAGGAAAGGTCAGGACGAGTATGGGTTAAATACAAGAGTTTTCCTACAAGTTGACGGTATAAGGTAGCATCAACTTCAGGAGAAGCACAAGAGACTGAAAGTTTGACTCCAGACTGAAAGGGAGAAGGGGCTGGCTTACATTCTTCCATGTGAAAATGACGAAGAATATCACAAGCATACTTGGATTGGGAAAGGGAAATACCCTCCTTGGATTGCAAGACTTGAAGACCGAGAAAATAGTCTAAGTGTCCTAAGTCTGTCATTTCAAATTTCTTTTTAAGGCTGGACTTCACATGGTTTATAAGGTTGGGATCACTACCAGTAAGAATAAGTTCATCAACATAAAGAACAAGGATGATAAGAGAGTTGCCCACTTTCTTGGTGTAGACAATATTGTCAGAATAACACCTAGAAAAG
>APFE030803250.1:26442-45373 GCA_000404065.3 Pinus taeda
TGAACCGTCGAATCACTACATATCGTGACCGTCGGATTGTAAGTTACAAAATATACAACGGTAAAGAAACACACTTTACCTAACTCTATACTAGACCAAGTTGAACTTAACTATTTCCTATGTGTTGGAATATCCTAACACTTGGATACACATGACAGTAGGGGTAATGACCATGGGTTTTATTCTAGTTTTTGTTTAGAGAGATGGCATCATCATCATTGTCAACATTCGTATAGGAGGAGTGAGAATCAATACTTGTTGGAGAAGTTAAATAAAGCAAAGCCTCCTACATTTGATGGATAAATGAAGGGGTCATAAGATGCAAAAGCTTGTTTGCTTGGGATGAATAAGTTTTTTAGATTGCATGATTATTAAGAAAATATGAAAGTCGAAATAACTACTTTCAGTCTTAAAGGAAAAACATACATTTGGCGGGAAGATGTGAAGAATGTCATAGGTATTTCAGAAAGGGAGTTGACTTGGAGTGACTTCAGGAGACTTTTCAAGATGAACTATCTATCTGAAAGATATTATGATGACAAGGAAATGGAGTTATATGAGTTAAAGATGGAATCTATGACCGATGAGAAGTCTACTATTAGATTCTTGGATTTGTTGAAGTATGCACCTTGTCTTAAGGAGGAGAAAAGAAAGATTTAGAGATTCATTTCAGTGGGTTGTTGGTGTCATTCAAAGGGTACATGATTGAATTTAATGGGCTTAGGTCACTAGAGGAAGCCATAAAAAAGTTGAATCACTATTATGAGCAATCAAAGCACAAGATTGAGTCTAAGAAAGATTGGAAAGGTAATGAGAAGAATAACAAAATGCGGGCTAAGAAGAGAGGAAAACCTCATAATACAGATGACAAGGAGAATGCATCACTCTACATGAAGTTCAATGCAGCTAACAGAGGATAGGGATTTCAATCTAAGGAGTAGAAAAAGGGTGATGGAAGGAAGCCTTTGTAGTGTTGGACTTGTGACAAGGATCATCACGGGAGAGATCATCCACAACATCAGTGTGGTAGACCACAAATTTACAATGCTCATGAGGCACAAAAAATTGGGGATGTTGAACATAGTATTCCTTGGATTTATGCAACATTGGATAATAAGAAAGCTGATCACCAGACATTTGTTATTGAGATGGAAGGTAAGCTTTGTGATCAAGTTGTTTCTATTTTTATTGAACATAGATCTAATTATAGTTATATCAACCCTAGACTAGTAGATAAGCATTGTTTGAATAAAGAAGTGCATGTAAAGTATTGGTTGGTGCAATTGGTCATAGGTACTAAGAAGAGAATTTATCATTGGGTAAGATCTTATGCATTTGAGCTTACTTGTATGCCTATGTTGGAGCATATAAATGTTTTTCCATTGGGATCATACAATATGTGGTTGGGTATGGTTTGGTTGTATATTCATAGGACTAAGGTAGATTGCTATGATAAAGCTATTGAGTGCTTGGATGATTATGAAGAGAAGATAATCTTGTAGGGTAAGAAGAAGCCTACATCAGTTATGATGGTTACAACTTACAGGCAAAGTGCACTAGCAGGAAAGGATGTGCATTATATGCAATTCATATTTCTAGTGACAAAGGGAAGTATATTGAGGATGTTGAAGTCTTGAAAAGGTGTTTGATTTTGTAGCAATTTCAGGATGTATTTCCAACAAAGATCTCATAGTTACTGCCTCATAGGGAAGTCGACTTTCCTATTGAGTTGATGACAGGAGAATCACGACATTGAAGAAACCTTAAAGAATGAGCACTCTAGAGTTAATGGAACTAAAGCTATAGTTGAATAAAATGCTTGATAAGGGATACATTAGGCCAAGTGTCTCGCCTTGGAGTGCACTAGTGTTGTGTTTTAAAAAGAAGGATGGTACTCCTAGGTTGTGCATTGACTATAGGCAATTGATCAACAAGGTGATGATTAAGAACATGTACCCTTTACAGTGGATTAATGAATTGTTTGACCAGTGGAAGGGAGAAACAATGTTTTCGAAAATCAACTTGAAATTAGGATATCATTAAGTACACATCAAAGAAGAGGACATCTACAAGACTTCTTTTCAGAACAGGCATGGGCCTTATGAGTTTGTTGTGGTTGCTTTTGTTTTGACTAATTCTCCAACGACTTACATGTTTTGGATGAATGGTGTGTTGAGTCCTTATCTGGACAAGTTTTTGATAGTCTTCATTGATGACGATTTAAAATATTCTAAGAATGAGGAAGAGCATGAAGAATATCTAACAATAATGTTAATATTTCTAAGAGAGCATCAATTGTATGCCAAACTTAGTAAGTACAATTTCTTTCTAAAAAAGTTCATTATTAGGGACATGTTGTTTCCAAGTAAGGTATAGGAGTAGACCCAAAAACGATTAGAGCCATCATGGAGTGGGAAACTCCTAGGAATGTGGACGAGGTCAGATCATTCATAGGACTAGCAAGCTATTACAAGTGGTTCATTAGGAACTTCTCATAGATTTCGTATCCTATTACATCCTTGCAGCAAAAAGGGAAGAAGTTTGAATGGAGAGAGGAGTATGTAGCTAGTTTTGAGCAGTTGAAGAAATTGCTTACAAATGCTCCAGTTCTAAATATTGCAGATCCAAACAAAGAGTTTGTGGTATGTATAGATGCTTGCAAGAGAGGACTTGGTGGAGTCTTTATGCAGGAGGGATATGTAGTATGTTATGAATCAAGGAAACAGAATGAGCACGAGAAAAATTATGTGACACATAATCTTGAGTTGGCAGCTATCATTCATGTATTGAAGATGTGGAGACCTTATCTTCTTGGAAGGAGGTTCATTTTGATGAGTGATCAAAGTGGGTTGAGGTACTTATTTTACCAACCTAATCTGAATGGCAGGAAATCTAGATGGTTGGCTACACTCAGTGAGTTTGACATTGAGATCAGGTACATTAAGGGTAAACAAAATAGGGTTGCAGGTGCTCTTAGTAGAAGAGTGTGGGTACATTACATTGTAGCTATGAGTTCATATGGGATAAATTTACAATAGCGTATCTTGCAGGAAGGACAAAAGTATGAACTGTACCATAAGATTAAACACATGTTACAACAACAAGGTACAAGTGAACAAGACGTGGATTATAATCTCACCACAAATGGTTTGGTTAAATTTAGGGACATGTTCTATGTGTCAAATAACAGTGAACTCAAGAAGCTTATCTTGTAGGAATTTCATTGTAAATCGTATTGAGGTCACCCATGATATCATAAGACATTTACAATAGTTAAGAAGTTCTACCATTGGTCAAACATAAAAAAGAGGTGGCTAAGTATGTTGTAATATTTGTGGATTGTAAGCAAGTAAAAGTAGAGTGTGAGAATCTAGGTGGTTTATTGCAGCCATTTCTAATTCTAGAGTGGAAATAGGAGGTCATTTACATGGATTTCATTATAGGTTTTCCAAGGAAATCTAGACAACATAATTCCATCATGGTTATGGTTGACAAGTTGACTAAGGTAGCTTACTTCATTCCCGTAAAGTCTACTAATTTAGCTAATGAGGTAGCTCATGTGTTCATAAGGGACATAGTGAGATTACATGATATTCCTAAAGAGATTACATGATATTCCTAAGAATATTATGTTAGACAAAGACACCAAGTTAAATTTCAAGTTTTGGAAATAGTTGCTTGTAGGTTTGGGGATAGAGTTGGCTTCAGTACACCTTATCATCCGTAGATAGATGGATGGATAGAGAGGGTTGACGAGATTCTTGAGGACATGCTGATGATGTACATCTTGCATCAACAATGGAAGTGGGAAGAGTATCTTCCATTGGTAGAGTTTGTGTATAGTAATGGGTATCATAAGTCCTTAAATATGAGTCAATTTAAGGCATTTTATGGAAAAAGATGTAATACTCCCATCCATTGGAGTGATCCAGTGAACATGGTATTGATTGGGTCAGACATGTTGGTAGAGATGGAATCAGAAATGCAGGGTATCACTAAGAATCTAAAGGCAACACATGATAGGAATAAGAGTTATGCAGATCAGCACAAGGTATTCAAGGAATTTCTAGTTGGGGAACATGTGTACTTATGCATCAATCCCAAAAAGAGGTCCTTGAGGATTGGATCATGTGCCAAGCTAGAACCTTGGTACTTTGGGTCTTTTGATGCCCTTGAGAGGATTGGACTAGTGGCTTACGACTTGCACTACCTCTAACAGTGAAAGTCCATGATGTTTTCCATGTTTCATTGCTTAATAAGTATATGAAGGATGTTGATCATGTAATTGACTGGTCTGTATTTCAGGTGGAACCAGAAGGAGAATCAAAATCTTAATGCATTTTGTAATGAAAGATGCTCATGCTTCAGAATTGAGTGATCAAACAAGTTAAAGTACATTGGAAAGAGTTTTGACCTGATGAATCTACATGGGATATGGTTGATCAGATGCTTGCAATGTATCCTTCTCTATTTTATGGTTGACCAGATGTACTTGTTAAATTGTTTGTTGCCTTGTGAGAAAATGTGAGACTTTAGCCAGAAATTGTGAAAATTTTGGGTTTTTTCTAAATTGATTCTTTTATGACAATATTAAGATTTTCATTGTTTAAAATATTAGGCTTGAAAACCCTAACCTTTGGGTTTTCCATTCCATGGAGTGTGTATTCTTGGAGTCCATTAATCATAATATTTATGATACAAATCAATGCAACGGCCATATAAAGCACTGGGGTTGGAGCTCACAGTGGAGCCAAGGTTGTGTAAAATTCATCAATTGATTCCCATGGGAGTTTGAGGTGTTACGTGACAAAATTATTTTAATTTTATTTTCATTATGTAAATTCTAGGCTCTCTGCTTCCATAAAGTGTCAAGGCATCGATATTGTTTTCAACATGAAAATTCTAGGCTCCCTGCTTCCATAAAGTGTCAAGGCATCGATGTTGTTTTCAACATGAAAATTCTAGGCTCCCTGCTTCCATAAAGTGTCAAGGCATCGAACCAAATCGAGGGAGGAGCCCACCACGATGACAGAAATATTACTCAATGCATCGATGCAGTATGAAGGCATGAATTCTTATGTATGATGATGCGGGAATTTATCAAATTTATGTGGGACTACAACCAAATTACAAGGCGATATCAGTTTCAAAATTTTAAATTGATGATAGATTCTAATTGGGATGGTTAAATTATCAAAACTCCTTCTCTAAATTTAAGAAGATGATGAATTCTATGCCAAAATTTTGTTTTAATTCTATCGTCCTCTTATTTAGAGAGGTTATTTTGTTCACAAAATTATTGGGCACGTCCCCATTTTCTAGGTTGACATTCTCAAACCGTAAGCCCAGGTATCGGATTTCTCTAATTGACAGTCAAACCAAAGGAGGACCATACATCGAAGCCAAATGACTCCATCTTGTCAAACATTGGAAATGGTGATAGCAACATACGAGTAATTTCTAGTATGTGATTGGTGTATAAGTGGTGAACAGTCTAAAGTGACCAAGTTCAGCCAAAAATTGTCTTCTGCTTAGAAAAGATACAAAACATTCCTCTGCACCTGAAATGAGTCGATTCATCCACTAATACTTGGCATTGAAAAATTTTCAATGAAGAACTTGAATGTGTTCTTAGAATCCAGAGTCGTTGTGAATTTGTAGGTAGAGAGAAAAGAGATTTTGGTGTCAGCGCTAGATGTGGAGCATAATCAAATCTTTTTCCGTCTTCAGCAAATAAAATTTATGGGATGAATATATTTTCTTCTCAGGATGTACAGTTAGAAGTGGGATTGCCTCCAGTATGGGAGGCATAAGACTGGATAATTGGTTGGATTCCCGGTGGAGCCAAAGTGGCGAATGCTTGCAATACAAGCAAAACTAAATTTTTTTCTCAAGTTGTCTTCTTTGAGAGAAATGGCATGGAGAAAGGTTCATTCGACATATATGTAACAACATAAGAAAAAATTAAGATGTTGAAGTGGAACTGTAGCTCAGAGCTTCTTGCTATATTGGTAACATATGATGAGTGGTCTAGCATCCAAATTTGGAGTTTTAGTAATTATCACTAGTATCTGAACCAAGAATGGAGGTACTTGGGAAAGAACAGGTTAATGTTTTCCTAGGACCCAAAAAGACCAATGTTTGCTATTTTTTGGACAACATATGGATTAGTTCATTTGCGAAATATCTGTTAGAGTAGTGTTGTTTATGAGGAGTCTATAGCCATTGTGATTGATGGTGTACATGTACTTGTCACACAACTATCTTTATCTGTTGTGCTGCCTCTAAGGTATCATTTCAATATCAAGTTTCAGTCTTCTCTTCAGAGTATCTCTTTAACTTCTAGAGGCTTAGAGTGTCATTTGGTTGTAGGACTATTGGATGGAAATTTAAGTATTGTGAGATTTCCTAAAACATCTTGTTTAGTGAAAAGAATAAAATACATTATGTTCCCAATCAAAATCGACTTTTTAAAAATTATGGAGTGTTGGGACCTTTTACTATTGTGCTCTATTGGGCATTATTCCAACAATAGTGGCATCATAATAGGAACTCATTTTCATTGGGAAGAAGCCTCCTAAGGCTGCAAATGACCAAGGAGTAAGGCCCTGTTGATGGGTTTGAATGTACTTCTAACAGTTAGGGGGTCTCCCTGGTGTGAAGTCCCAATTAGACATTACATCATTTGGGATAGGATCCCTATCTGGTATGTAGGCGTGACTGCCACCATGAATGTTTTCGCTCTTGGCTGTCAAATGAGATGGTGTCAGAGTGGGACCAATATGAAATGCCCAGATAATGAAACAAAATCAGCCCAAGATTGAAAAACTACAGAAAGAGGCACAAACAAGTCTCAAGAGCAATAACAAGGAGTATGCCATGAGAGGGATCAGTGAGCCAAAGCCAATCAAACATACATAAACAAGAACATGCCAGAAGTTAATTGCGAACTAGTTCACAATAAATCACCGACATGGGAAGATTTAAGTAAACACAAATTTGAAAGAAAAAAATACATGCAATAACTATGAATCACTCCATAAAATATTGCCTATATGAAAGCACAGACATAAATATAATGAAAATATCAGACAACTAATACAACGACCATGAGTAAGCATGGGAATCAGCGTCAAACATGGAAAACATCTTATTAATGTTGTTGCAACTTCAAGTACATATCTTGCAATTTGTCAAAACCCAATAGTGGAACATGGGCTACTTATATCATTTCCTAATGAAAGACCCTAGCCTCACTACAACTAACTCTACTAGCTGCCAAGAGTTGAGTGCCTCTAGCTTTGAAGCACAAATCTGCTATCTAATCCTAGCCTCCACTCAAGTGCTAAAAGTCCCCTTTCAATGAGGCATGAGGGAAAATTTATAGAGGTGAGGTGACTATTCACCCACTGTGAACCTTGACCTCCCCTCATGAATCTTGAGCTTCCTCCTTGTTTTATCTCATTTAGTGACTATTCCATGCTTAAATCAATCTCAACAAAGTTGTTGGAATTATTTACATATTGATAAAGGAGAAAATGCGAGGAGATTAAAGAGTGTTTCCGGAAACCTTAATGTTGTTTCACAATCATGATGAGATAACAAATAGAGTTGCGATAAATGCTGAATTTCTTGTTATTATTCCTATCATCATGATTATCACAGTGCTTCAGGCAGCTACATGGATCTAGCTATCCTGTTAGCCAAAACCTTAGTCTCCTTCATGAAAACCAACATTCCATTATCATTCTTCTACTTGCAAACAAACAAACTTGGTGACAAATATGTCTAACAGAGAATGATTTTAAAAGCATAAACATTTGATTACAATAAAGAAAAGAAAAAAAAGAAAAAAAGAAAAATTGATTGGCCCCCTCCCTTTCATGTAGCAGTGTTGCTGAAGCACGTGATCTTTGTGAATTTATTCCAAGTTTCCTTGATATTGTCATGATCCATAAACCTTCTATTATGCATATGACAAGCACTAAATACAACTCCATTGTCTTGAAATGCCAAAAGGCATAGTGCTCTCAAAATTAGATTATGTTTTTCCATGTCCTTGGGAACCAAAGTAAGAACTATTGCCCTCATATCCCTCTCTTGATTATGTGGCTATCTTTCTCTATCATTTATTATCCATAAAATTACTACATTGCAACTTCATTCCTCTGTAGTGTTAAGAGGTAGGTATGCTTGTCTCTTTGGACCTGTTTCTTGGATCGCCTGATTACTCCTTAGGAAGTGGGTTTTCTTTCTCTATAGCCTCTTTAGTATGTCCTTCACCAATTTTGTAGATAATCTGTCATTCTTGTGTGCATTTCGTATTTTTCGTTGTTATTATATTCTGGTACAACTCCTGTCAAGTGCATCAAGCTTGGATGCAAGCCCACTTGGACACCTCTCAAAGATCAAAACTAGGTTTCTATTCAATGGCTCCAATGTAATCAATTTTACATATAAGTTCCAACCATATTTTTGCTCACCTCATCATGTGCCATGAATCCCTTGGTTGGCATGGAGGTATCCTAAGTATGCGTCAAAATTATAGCTAATTTTGGGTAAAGGTGAGGCCACCTTTTGCTTTTGATTGGTGCAGAACAAAAGTCCAACCATTCTCTTCTCAAGTCATAGGTGTGGAGACATGTACGGGTGTGATGCCCGCATGCTTGGGATGTAGTGTGCATTGCTCCAAGATAATCAATAGGAAACGATGCAACTTTCATAGCACTCGTGAAATAAGAATTGTCAGGAATAGTTGCAAGAGTGCATGTTATTCTCTTTATTTCACTTAATGCCCTATCCAACCTCTGCGTTGATCATGTTAGCATTTCTCATTGGCTTTATGCAACATTGTTGTACGTAGACTTCCTCAAAACATGTCCTAATTTATTACATTATCGCACATGATACCCCCTACTCTGAAGCCCAATAATTCCTTCAATGGTTACAAAAGTACAATTCCAATGGTCAATGATCTTGGTTGAGGGCATGAGGATCTAAAGTGTAGTCTCGTAGCTCATGGAGAGGTTTCTAGGATGGGATGTGACTTACACAAATCACATGGTCACATTTAGTTTAGGTCGTAGTTTTTGGTATTTTTTTGGGCTTGAAAATTATGATTATGAAACCATAAGGCATTATCTAGGTAATCTGAGAGCCAAACATGCTGCAAGGTTGCATTACAATGGGATACTCACTTCCACTCTTTTCCTAAGGCATGAAAATGTGATTGTGTGACCTAGAGGAAATGCGACTTGCTGGAGATCGCACAGTCACATCTTTGGATAGCTGGCTCTCCCAGATTCACATATGAGAAAAGGGAATACGGATATGAAACTAGTGAGGGACTATTTTCTCACTTAAAACAATATCAATGTTTTCTTCTGAAGTTTAAATATATAATTCTTAATTGCTCCATATTTAAAGTGAATCCTAATATGTTTTTCCTTCTCCATCACATAAAACTACAAGGATTTAGTGGTATGCCTACCTTGCCCTGTTTCACTTAAGCTTGATACTTATGAAAACTGATCACCGCAAGCCTCTTTGACTCCATTTCCCAATGGATTTTCCCTTGTTGTTCCAACTAAACTAAATTAAAACCAAACTACTGAACTTTCATAACTAGCCTAATATCTCCATATAAACAAATCTAAATCTGAAAGAGAAATCCCTCTTTGCAGTTGGTAGGGCTAGATCCTAGCTTCCAAAGTGGTTTTGTGGTTACCTTTGCAATTTATTTCACACTCTTAAGAAATTATAGAGTGCTAACATTCCAGCGACAACACTGGGGATCGAAGATTTCATGTTCCTCAGAAAATTGTATCAAGTTCCAGATTTGATTACTAATGGTGGATAGTGATCAAAGACAAGAAGGTTGAATAATTCACCTGGCGACTCCATGTTCAAAGTATCCAGAGATTAAAAGTTTTCAGGGTGACTGCACTGTGAAATAATCCATATTTTACAGCATTCATGGTGACTCCACTACACGTCGATCAAATTTCTTGCTAAACAAGATGAGAGGGTATGTGGAAAATCCTCTATTTGGTGAGGTTTTAAAATAATTCAGGGATAAGTTAGTAGATTTTCAAATTGATGAAGTTTTTTCAATGACTGTGTTTCATTGTTTGAAATCAAGTAAATTTTCTCCTAAAAGTAATTTGTTTTTTCTTGAGTTAGTTTCTGAAATATTTGAGAGGGTATTGAACTCTTAGATTTTCAAATTCAGTCCTATATTTTCCATGATCCTAAACAAATCTTTGAAAATCTTCCTTCGCCAAAACAAGAGGAGATTGTACTACCTTTTGATTTGCAGATTGATGAAAGTTTTGTTTTCGAGCACAAGACTGAAACTGTATAGTTGAAATCAGGGTTTAACATTGAGGATACAACTGAAAAAAATGTCTATCCTCAAATGATCATTGAAGGCCTGGAGGGTAAACTAATAGATCATGCCTTTATTGATCCTGTAGAAAACTACATGGAGGTTCTTTTCAACTCAATTAGTCATCCATGTTTTCACTATAAAGACCATATCCATCATCAGTTTCCATTACATATTATAGCTTTTATTATGTGGACAAGAAGTCAAGATGTCCACTTGATTTTGCTAACAAGCAGTCAAGCAATCCACTTATTACGACAGCTAGTTGATTGACTTCATTGGCATTTTTGTATTATTTGATTCAACACGATTTTCAGCAGTGTAGGGTAGGTAGATGCATGTAAATAAGCTCAGTACCTTAAGCATCTTTTTCAAGCATTGTTTTCACTTTCAGTTTGCAATACAACTTTCAGTTTAGTGTATAGTTCAAATTTTAGTGTGTAGAATGGTTTTGATTTTACTTTAAAGATTTTCAGTCACATAGGTTTAATGACAAAGTAGGTTGCTGATTTGGGATCAACCCAATGGATTAGGCTACTAGTCTATGGTGTTCTTGGCACCTCACAAGGAGTATGCCATCCCCATTGGAGCCTATGTTAGGGTCCTATAATTTTTATAGGGTCACTTGATTATAACCAATTATTATTATATTTGAGATATTGAAAATAATATTTCATCCTGCAAATTATTTCCAAGAAGGGGAAAAGTATGAAGTTTAAGGATATTTTTGATATAAAGTTCAATTCACATCATGCTACATGTGTTCCCATGAATAAGCGCTCACAATCATCTTTCCAACGATATATTTGGTGCTTAAAACCAACATAGTAAAATGATTTTACAGCTATGTAAAATGAAATTCAAGGGTGCAAGAAAATAAATCCATGAGAGAAAATAAAAGGCAAATTTTGTGAGCATAAAAACAACCAACACATGGCTTTGGAAATCCATCCAAATATTTACAGGTGTAAAAAGAAATTTGCAAGGGAAGGTAAAAGTAGAAACAAGACATGGTTTTTGAAAACAACAGATGGGTTTCAAAATCCACGAGAAAGAAAACAAGCCATGGATTTTTGAAAAGTACATGGATTTGAAAACATGATGGATTTATAAATCATTCTAATAAATACATTGAATTTTGAATTATGAATTTCATTAAAATATTTGGAAATATTAATTTAAATATATTATTTTTTTTCTTGCTATTTTTCAAGTCCAATCATCAACATCCATCCTTGACATCAAATATTTAGAAGGAGATCAACAACTTGTTGCTATTTTTTAGGTTCAATCATCAACATCCATCCTTGACATCAAATATTTAGAAGGAGATCAACAACTTGTTGCTATTTTTTAGGTTCAATCATCAACATCCATCCTTGACAATAGTGTCAGCAGCTTGAGCAGTTTCAAATTTCCTAGATTTTGGTTATGTTTTTGTAATAAGTTTCATATATTTTTGTAACTAATTCTAGCTATTTTCCACTCAAAGATTTTTGTAATAATTTTTATAAATACTTCATAATTTGAAGTAATAGAGGATGGATATATGGAAATCCATCCAAATATTTACAGGTGTTCACTGGGATTTAGTGGCCATTTGCATTAATACACGCAAGTTGTTTAAGGATTATTGTCTCATATCTATGTGGTGAAATGCTTCTTATTGTAATAAGTTTTCTCTATTTTTCATATGTGTTTCTTTTCTTTGTTGTTTTAAAGAAAATTAAGTTCAGAATTTTGTTTCAAAAGCACCTTGTTCTGGCTTAAAACAATATCAATGTTTTCTTCTAAAGTTTAAATATAGAATTCTTAATTGCTCCATATTTAAATTGAATCATAATATGTTCTTCCTTATCCATATCATAAACTACAAGTAGTATGCCTACCTTGCCCTATTCGCTTAAGCTTGATACTCCTGCAAACTAATCACCCCAAGCCTATTTGACTCCATTGGCCAATGGCTTTTCCCTTGCTGTTCCAACCAAACCAAATCTAAAACCAAACTATTTAACTTTCATAAATAGCCTAATATCTCCATATAAACAAATATAAATATGAAAGAGAGATCCTATCTGAAGCTAGTAGGGCTAGATTCCAACTTCCAAAGTGGTTTTGTGGTTACTTTTACAATTTTTTTTCACAAACTTAAGAAATTTGAAAGTGCTAACATTCTGACGACCATACTGGGGACCTAATATTTCATGTTTCTCATAAAAATGTATCAGTTCGAGATCTGATTACTGATGGTGGATAGTGATCAGACAGAAGAAGGATGAATAATTCACCTAGCGACTCCATGTTCAAAGTATCCAGAGCCTCAAAGTTTTCAAGGTGACTCCATTGTCAAAGAATCTACGTTTGACAACATTCATGGTGACTCCACTGCCTGTTGATCATATTTCTTGCTAGGGTATGTGACAAATCCTCTATCTAGTGAAGTATCCACGTTTTACAATGTTCATGGTGACTCCACTGCATGTTGATCATATTTCTTGCTAAACGAGATGACAGGGTATGTGACAAATCCTCTATCAGGGTATGTGACAAATCCTCTATCTGGTGAAGTTTTAAAAGAATTCAGGGATAAGTTAGCAGATTTTTAAATTGATGAATATTTTTCAATGGTAGTGTTTCATTGTTTGAAATCAAGAAATTTTTTTCCTAAAAGTAACATTTGTTTTCTTGAGATATTTGCTGAAAGATTTGAGAAGGGTATTAAACTCTTGGATTTTTCAGATTGAGTCCTTTAGTTTCCAAGATCCTAAACAGTTCTTTGAAAATATTCTTGCGCCAAAACAAGAGGAGATTGTACTACCTTTTAATTTGTAGATTGATGAAAGTTTTCTTTTGGAGCACAATACTAAAATTGTACAGTTCAAATTAGGATTTAACCTTGAGGATACAACTAAAAAAATCTTCTATGATCAACTGATCATTGAATGCGTAGAAGGTAAACTAATAGATCATGCCTTTATTGATCGAAAACTACATGGAGGTTCTTTTCAAGTTAAGTATTTAACAATGTTTTCACTGTAAAGACCGGATCCATCATTTATCATTAGTTTCCATTACATATTACATCTTCTATTATGTGGACAAGCAATCAAGTTGTCCACTTGATTTTACTAACAAGTAGTCAAGCAATCCACTTATTACAACAACTACTTGGCTCGTTTCATTGGCATTTTTGTATTATTTAATTCGACATGATTTTCAGCAGTGTAGGGTATGTAGATGGTGTAAATATGCTCAGTGGCCAGATCCTCTTTTTCAAGCATTCCTTTTAGTTTCAGTTTGCAGTACAACTTTCAGTTCAGTGTATATTTCAAATTTGGGTGTGTATAATGGTTTTGATTTCAATTTGAAGAATTTTAGTCAAAAATGTCTTATGACAGAGCAGGTTGCAGATTTGGGATCAACCCAATGGATTAGGCTACTAGTCTAAGATGTTATTGGCCTTATTGGCATCCCATAGGGAGGGATCCATCTCCATTTGAACCTATGTTAGGGTGCTATAATTTTTATAGGGTCACTTGATTATAGTTGATGATTATTATATTTGAGATATTGTAAATAATATTTCATCCTGCAAATTATTTCCAAGAAGGAGCAAAGTATGAAATTTAGGGAGATTTTTGCATATAAAGTTTAGTTTAGATCATGTTACATGTGTTCCCATCAGTAAGTTGTCAGAAAAAACTTTCCAGCGATATATTTGGTGCTTCAAACCGACATCTGGATCAAACGAAAGATCAAGTTGAAATCTGCACCAAAAAGCAAAGAAGAAAGCCTAAGTGAGAATTTATTTATTTTGAATTATTAGAATCAATTCAAAAAAAAATCAAAACTCTAAAACATGAAAAGTAATTTATCATACGTAAGAAAAATGCAAAATTCATAGCCTATGGCCCACCTAGCACTCATGGATTAATTTTCCCCCAATGTTAAAGAAGTCTTGAGATATGTGCAAATTAAAATCAAGGGTTATTAAAATATTTCGAACCCCTCAACCCATCAACATTTAACCAAAGGGGGATCTAATCTGAAAAATGGTTTTCACTTTTACTAGGTTTACAGGTGTCATGTTTCCCTTTATTTTGGACCTCCTTCTAAAAACCTCTTACTACCTACCCCCTTCAAAAACCGTTAATTATATTGTTTTGACTTTTATAAAATGTGGTGTGAATGGAATTTCATATGATTATGAAATATGTAAAAAGAATTTACACATACATTTGAATTTGAATTTACACCGGGTGAAAATCAAAAGGAATGCTAGTAGAAACAACACATGGTTTTGGAAATCCATCCAAAAATTTACATGAGTAAAAGGAAATTTACATGGGAAGGTAAAAGGAGAAACAAGACATGGTTTTTGAAAACATGATGGATTTATAAATCATTCTAGTAAATAGTTTGAATTTTGAATTATGAATTTCATTAAAATATTGGAAATATATATATATATTCCAAATATTTTGTCACAAAACAAAGTATTCAAAAGATGATGAACAAGGCAATGCACAATTAGTCATCAAATCTCCAAAAAAAACACCAACAACCTGGTGCTATTTTTCAAGTCAAATCATCAGCAACCATCCTTGACAATAGTGCCAACACAACAGTTTCATATTTCCTAGATTTTGGTTCTATTTTTGTAATAAGTTTCAGATATTTTTGTAATAATTTCTATAAACACTTCATAATTTGAAGTAATAGAGGTTGGGACCTCTATGGAGAAAGACTACCATTATTGTAAATCTCATTGAGATTTAGTGGCCATTTGCATTAATACAAGAAAGTTGTTTCAGGACCGTGTCATATCTATGTGGTGAAGTGCTTCTTACTGTAATCAATTTTCTCTGTTTTTTATATATGTTTCTTTTCTCTATTGTTTTAAAGAAGATTAAGTTCAGGATTTGTTTCAAAAGAACCTTGTTCTAGCTTAAAACAATATCAATTTTTTCTTCTAAAGTTTAAATATAGAATTATTAATTGCTCTATATTTAAAGTGAATCGTAATTTGTTTTTCCTTCTCCATCTCATAAACTACAAGGACCCACTAGTATGCCTACCCTACCTTGTTTTACTTAAGCTTGATACTTCTGCAAATTGATCACCCAATCCTCTTTGACTCCATTGCCTAATTGCCTTCCTCTTCTTTTCCAACCAAACCTTTAAAAGAAACCCAAAATGTGCATGATAACTAACCTAATATCATCAACAAAATAAAGTTAAATCATAAAGAGATATCCCTCTCTAACGCTGAAAGGGATAGATCCTAGCATCCAAGCGGTTTTCAGGGCTAGATCCCATTATTCTTCCTAGAGATCTGTGATTCAAAACCCTTTGATGCGAACGCAGATCTAGTCTCTACATGGGAACGTATATAACTCCTAGGTGCCATGTCCCCTTATGGTGTCATGATAATCATAACATGTGTTAGTCACATGCAATCACAAACTCTCAATGCCCAATTCATCATCACGTAGGTGCGAATTTCGAACTCGCTGGAATTTTATGTGTAGTGATATGACCTACTATCTATTTACACTCTCATGACCCATTATGGTGTCACCACATTATCTTTCCACAGTTTTATACCATTATGTAAACCATATGGCTTCATTCTTCTCCTTTTGATTTTGAATTTGTCTTCCCTACTTTAAAATCATGTGTGTTGTTGTAAATTTATTTGTCCCACTCATATGTGTAGCATTATATATGATATATCGTTTTTGTGTAGCATTATATATGATATCGTTTTTCTGAGAACCCAGGATAAAGGTAATGTCTCCATAATGAGACTGCCTAAATGTAGCACTTTTTGGTGCTCATTTGGGCATGTGCTTAAACATATTTTATTTAAGCTCCTAATCCCCAACACATCTGCAATGGCTGAAATTAGTGCCAATTATTTTAAGGTTATGCATTCGTTTTATATCCATCACACATACGGTAGGTAGATATAAACGTTCGATTGAGTCCAATGTGTGCCTTCACTTTCCCATGCAATTCATAAAGAATGTGCTTTGTCCCTCTTGCGTTGGTCACACTAGTCCATCGCTTTTATGATTCACATATTAATAATGCCCTATATGTATAACATACAAATTGCTCCTTTCTTTCCTCAAAGCACATACCATCTCCCTTTAATACAAATTGCTCCTTTCTTTCCTCAAAGCACATACCATCTCCCTTTAATATGAATTTCCATTACAAATGCCTATTTTATTTAATTCCAATGCTCAAGAGCTTGCCTTTTCCACTTTAATGGACATATGCATTGACTTTGCATGATTTTAGAGGGGTGGATGAGATTCATGTGAAATAGTTTAAACATCCCTCTTTCTTTCATTTAAGCGATGTCACATCAAGGTATTAACTGAGTACAAGTGTTTCCTCGCTTGATGTAGATCCAAGCCACCTTCTCTTGGTCTCGTGTAGAGGGGATGAAACAAAAAAAACAAATTAGTGTATCAAAATGATATATATATATATGAAAGAGGGAAAATCAAATAGATAATAAAAATAATTCACTAGAGGAACATGAATCATAAGTATTCCAAATCAAGGTATTATAAATTGTATGGTTGGGAAAATCATGCTTCAATTTGGAGATCCATTCTAAAATATGGGCATTTTCATGGAACCATTAATTTTGGGAAACTTTGTTATTACATGTTTTCCATGGCGATGATGTGAGTTCCTTGAAGTGTTCGTGACCATGCGTTTGGAGGGTGGGGATTAATGAAAAGCAAGGTTGAATTATTAATTATTTAGATCTACAGCTTCAAAGATGCATGGGAAATATGACATTCTTACAAACTCCAATGTACATGTTGAGATGGGGAACCAATCATGAATGTAGGGGGAGCATGACATACAATGATTCTTACCATGATGCCAAGCAGTCTTGATGAGAATGCACCCATAGAGGTGTATGAATTAGGTTAAATCATGAGGGGAACCTTCATTTTGACACTCTAGTGTTTCTCTTAAACCCTAATATGGCCAACTATAAGGAAAGCCAAATTAAATTCATTCTCATCCACACACAATGCCTCTACTGATTACAATACATATGATGGAAAGATAAGTTTCAAATTCATGGGAGACTCTAATTATTTCAATGAAGTGACAAAAATTCAAAACCCTATTGCAATCATAAGGTTAGTATCTGAGGATATGCATGGTGTGTGAGTGCAACATGTAACGCGTGAATGGGAACAACATCAGGAACTAATAGGAAGGGGGCAAGGAGAATAACTAGTTAAAAACCTTATCAAAACCTTAATGGGATGATTGAGTAAAGGGGGACCCAAAAATTTGGATATGCCCAAAAAAATTTGGTGTTGTTGTAGCGGTTATAACAATTGGCAAACCATTGGTAGAATCCAACATATCTGCCAACATCCCTATAATAGTTCAAGTCTGGATAGTGACACAAGGGAATATTGGACAGTCACTATGGGTACCTCTTTCATTACCTAGGCCTTTATAGATATGTGTTCCCTTTCTGTCCCAGCTAGGTCTTGCTAATCAGTAAACACCCAATTAGAAGTTCACACATGCTAGTATTTGATGACGATGTAAAGAACTAGGTAGAGGACTTATTGTATTTAGAATTTTTAAAATAGGTTTATGTTGTTTCTCCACTACGAGCAGGCATGGACAATACCATGACTGAGTCACTTCAAGAAATCACAAACGTTGCTCCATTACCACCGAGCCTGGTCAGTACACCAGTGGAGTCATTGCATTACCTCTTTGCGCAGGAAGCCTTTCTTTATCCTTTACCCTTTATTTATTTTTTATTTTTCTATGTGTAAACTGGAACCTATTATTGAGCATTCATTGCACTAGTGCAAATGAGGGATTCAACCTATTTTACGAGTAAAAGAGGCTATTTCTTGTTTGATAGAAACTAAAATATATTCTGGTTTAGGTTTTCCCTCATGCCAAGCTTCCACATCTCATCTCTACTTAACAAGTGAACAATGAAAACAAGTCATTCAAACATTCAAGACCATGTTGAACACAAGGTTCAAGTTATGAGTATAGGTCATTCAAACTTATTAGGGTTCCCCACAAGAAATATGTTTGTATTTTCCTTTCCAATAAGTTAGACTCGTAGGAGAGATATCCAGGATGTAACTTTGTTGACTGGTTCTAAGAGAAGATGCCTCTTGGAGTAACCATCACAACCACACATAATCATTAGGGCTAGGTTTTTAATGCTACCACAAGGTGACCACGTAAGCTCTTCTAGGGTTTCAACATGTGCAAAGAGGTGAAATAAATCATTTTAACATTTGAGCATGTGCAAACAAGTGCAAGAAAGCTAGTCATAGAATCAAAGCATCAAAGGCCCCATATTTTTGAAGGCTCATGCAGTGGCATGCAACATAAAGGAAAACGCAAGGCTAGGTCAATGACTAGTTTAGGATATGTAAGAAGGAAAGTGCATGAAGTAATGGAGAAGGCAAGGTTTAGTGCAATGAAATGCTATGTAAATACATGGAAGAAATCATCTAATTG